>VZTX01025372.1:139446-300543 GCA_013400915.1 Pardalotus punctatus
AAAAAAAAAAAAAGAAAAAAGAAAAAGAAGAGAAGCCACCATAAACTTGGTTTCACAACCCACTTTTGGGCAAACAACATCAAACAACATACACTGTCCAAAGAATAATGTGTTTGGAGGCTTTGTATTGCAGCAAGAATAAAGCAAAATTGAACCCCACCCCATCTTGCCTATAATACTAAATGACTAATTACTCCTTCTTGTAAATGAGGTGAATAGAGATTATTTGAATTGTGAAAAATATTTACTGTACACTGGCCATTCTTTCACAGTATAATCAGTTTTTATATAAATACTATCTATGTCTGTATTTAACATTCCTGCAATTTTCACCCATCACTTGAAAAATTTATCTATAATGCAACATATTTTACTTGAATCCAAAACACACAGATAGTGGTATTGCCTTCTTCCTCCATTTCACATGCAATCAGCAATTCGGAAAAAAACCCCAACATTTGCATTGCTGATTGAAGGCATGACGGGAGAGAGCTCTTAAAAATCATGCTACAGTGTGTGCTATTCCCCTGACCTCCATTCCTGTGCTTTGGGCTTTTATTTTCTAATTAAAAGCAGTAATTGTCCTTGCAATATTCATCTTCAAGTTCAGTTTTTAATTCATGCCTGTGGCACTTCTTGGACTAGCCAGTAGGGTCTGTTAGAGAGAATGGTCCAAGCACATGGCCTTGAAAAGGGCTGTGCTACCTCTGGGACGTGTTCAGTCTTGACCCACCCAGGAGCAAGAGCAAAACCAACCCATTGTGCTGTCCCACAAAAAATAACTATGCAGAATCAGATTAAAAAAAAAAAAAAAAAAAAAAAAAAAGAAGTGGGGATAAATTTTTCTAAATTTATTGCTGTATGAGGTTTCCTAGGGTTCCAGGAGTTACGAGGGTGTCTCTGCACTAATAATTTGTAGGCATCTCCCGTGCAGTGCCTTTTCTTCCTACAGACTGAAAATGTTTTTAGCAACCATAACAATTAGTTCCTGATCTACCCCATGAGTACTCTGCATGCCAAGTACATGCATTACACAAGGGAGGAGCAAACATTAAGGTACAGTAACTTGTTTGAAAAGACAGCACTGTAAAATACCCTCAACTTATGTTCCTTCTCTCTCCAGTACTGCCAGCTGAAAGAAAAAATGGCCAATCCTCAGATCTTTGTGTCTATGAATAGACACACTTCAAGGTTGATATGTTTTATGCATATGACCTTACATGCATGGAATATGAAACCTATGAGTAGTGACAAAACTAGGAAGAGGAAAGCAAAACAATTATCACATTTGTTTAATTTTGATATGATATTTATGATGGCATTAAAGGCAGGTTTCAGTGAAAAATTAAGGTATGCAATTTTTTCTTAACAGCTGTTGAGACAGGTATGTCCTGGTTAAACAGTACACTCGCATTCAGTGCCATACCCTTGATTTTACAGTGATTGCCATGAATTAATTTAATTCCATCTGTAAGCTAAAATCAGATCAGAGGTCTAATGCTGCTGCAGGCTTCACATCTGTTTAATCATTTTTGGATACAGCAGCTTGCAAAAGTTCAGCTTTTAAATTTGCTTCATATTTAAGAAACAATGTTACACCAGTGTACAACATTGTCAGCAGGAAACAAATGAGCCTATGAACAGTTTTGATCTGACAGACCCATTTTATTTGCAAAATGCTTCTAAAAATTCAAAGCTCACCATTGAAGTTATCATTTATTATAGAATAATAAAGGAGCTGTGACCTCATAAACCACTATTGTGGCAATATTTATTTGTATGGTCCAACTGCTGGATAAGACTAACATCAAGCATGTTTGGCTTATATTGGGCTGAATAAAACCAGAATAGAGCTAGAATCAAGTTCTCAGATAACCCTTATTTAAGAAAACGTGTGGGTTTTTTTGTTGTGTTTCTTTTTTTCCCTCTCAACCCCCCCAAGTTGTAAGAAATAAATGAAGGCATAGTGAAGTAATTTCATCTCTGGCCACCAAACTATTTCTGATGCTAAGAAAAAGGGGTTTTAAACAGTTCTGAGAAAACAACACTGTACATAAATATAGTCTTGCCCTTTCATCTTTCTTTTATATGATTAAGACTTGTGAGCAGAACTGCAATGCCTTCACAGAGCATACCACAACTGTTATTTCCTCTTCTATCGCTCCCAGCAGCCTTAAATCCTTTAAATCCTTTCCTAGAAGGATCTCTTTTTGCTTGGGTAATTTTTGCAATACATGGCCTGCTAACCCTTACCCCCTACCCTGGATCTCACTTATGTCTATCACAGCAGAGTCAGTCTTTCTACCTCAAATCTTCCAAGGAGCATTGTGGATGGTAATTCACTTGCGTAATTGGCTCAAGAGATGAAAATCTTGTATCTGCCTCTCTTAGCCACTAATCTATCCAGCTGACTGCAAGCCTAATTGGCAGCTTGTTTAGTAATTTGGCTCCTAAAGTGTTGTATTGATGTTGGATAAACAGCCAATGGAAGCAGAAATGATACATGCTGTTTCTCTTTAAAAGCTGGTGCACTTTCCCCCTCTTTTTCTGAAAGCATTTAATATTTCATCTATTCTTTTTTTTGTCAGACTCCTCACCAGACATGAGCTCAGAACAGTAGGGACTGATCCTGATACACAAGACAATTTTACAAGGAACCTAATCAGAATAATACATTGCTCTAGTCTATCTTTTTATGCCAGCTCTTTCTAACTAGCAAAATGGGAATCAGACTGCTTAGATGTTTATGTTCTTGAAATTGTTCTGGGTAATTGCACAGACACAGCTTCAGAAGCACAGCCAACAGCTGTATGGTGATTTTAAAACTCAGTACTTGCCGTGGCTTTCAAAATTCAGTACATTATGGCTGTATATCTATAAAAAACACAAAACACGAAACCAAAACTCAGCTATGAGAATGCTATGAAAATTATTTAGCTAATATTTGAGGCTGCACTATTTCAACAGACTTTCATATATCCCTCACACTGAGCTATCTAAGACTAAAGAATAACCTTAGAATCAGTATAGTTCAGGTGAATCTGCTTGCATTGAATTTTTTTTTAGTGAACAGAGAGATAAGAATAGCAGAGAGGACATACCTATGACTTCAGTAGGTGCTGGAAGCCTCCTTATTTATCCTGTATCCACAGCAGAGTTTTGTTGATGTCTGCACTGCCATAATTTAATTCCTGCTGCCCCATCTGAAGGGGCATTAAAGGAACAGTTGTATAACAGTGGCCTGGGTAAACATCCTATCTTGTGGCATAGACTCAAGATGTAAATCTGTTTTCAACTCTCCTGAAAACTGTGACGCTGAATTTTAGGTACAACTGGTTAAGCAGAAACAGTTGGACTTGGATTTGCAGGTGCTCTTCTCCTTCCATTCTTTATTGGATTACACGGCGTGTGGAGTGAAACTTCAGGTCCATTCAATCTTTACTGCTATAAAATTGGTTGGAAGGGTTGGTATTTTTAGATTGCCATTTATCCCTCTGTAAGGGGAATCCCCTAAATACCCAAGTCTGTCTTTTCACCCGAGTCCAAAGAAGGTCAGTTTTACACCTTGTCTGTGATGACAGAAACACTGTCACTGGACAGCACTTTGGAAGAAGCATTCTCACTGGGGTACCTTCCAAAATTCAGCAAAACGCATCTCATCTGATAAGCAATCCCTCACTTACAGAAAGACATGCAGCCTTACACTGAAACCCAGTGGAAATCCAGAGCAAAAGTTTTCTTTGTGAAATCCACAGGACGTACAACAGATTTTATCTAGAGCTTTTCCACCAACTGCAAAGCTTTTACAGAAAGACGAAATCCAAACTTGCCTGCACTGGAAACCTGATCAATGGATTTTATTTTCTCACCTGTTATACAGGTATTTTTATTCCTCTGAAGTCCCCAAAACCTTCTGTACAAAACCATCAAGTTTATGCACAGATCAACTTCCTTATTCAAAAAGTGAGCCATATGCTTAAAAACCTTTAAGAAAAGTGGTTTTTTGCATAATCTATACCAGGGACTATTTGCAGCACTGCTCCCTATTTCCTCAGGAGAAAGAAGAACAGTCACCATCAACCGAGAGGTTGGTTGTGGAGGGCTGGGATAAGAAGCTATGTTGACTGAGGAAAAATCACACATTTTAACTGCTAAACCATGTGTGTTTTAACTAAAGTCCTTTGGTATTACCAACCTACAACAGACTGACAGAAATACAAGGTACTTCTTCTATTTGTTGAATTCTAGGAAGACAACAGGACATCCACCTGCTCATCTGAAGAAGGTGATGGTTGTAACAAACTGCACATAAAAAGGAGGTGGTTCCTCTCTGTGGGGAACCACTTTGTCATGGTATCTGCAAGACAATGTGCAGAACTTGCAGAACACATAACTGACCTTCAGGATGAGTCTCCCCACTGACATCTCTGTTTCACTCAAAGCTATTCCTCAAGTGTACAACTGTTTAATGAAACATACCTTTGGAACTTCAAAAGAATGCCTGGGTTTAGACTTTTTTTCCCCAAAATTTCCACTGTATTAAGGGTGCTTTCATTGGTTATATTCTCTGTTAAGATGGTTTACGGCTCTTGAAAGTGAAGTCCAAAAAATCCACAGAATCATAGAATATCTCAAGTTGGAAAGGACCCATAAGGACCATGAAGTTCAGCTCCTACAGGAGGCGACTTGAACAGTTTCCACAAGCAGAAACAGCTTTCTTAGGAAAGATTCCCAGAGTAACTTGGGTAATTGGCTTTGAAGCTTACACATTTCAGAAGACAACAGCACTTAGAAAAGACAGGTGATCTTCTATCACTCTGAATGTTTCTTCTTGACTTTACAGTGGCTGTGTGTACAGCCTGTAAAATACTGTCTTCTCTCTAGATCACAAGAACTCCATCAGCAGTTTTCCAGGATAAGATTCTTTTGGTTGAATTGCAGATCTTCTGAAGTTTGTTACGGAACTTTCTGAACTCTGGTGCTTATATGTAAGATGCCCTGCCTAAACCAGCCACCTCAAGCTCAACACAAAAAGCCTTTTGCTCTGAAGGGACAGCAGCTTCCAATACTGGATGGAACTCTGCGATCTTCTAAGTTTAGCAAGACAATACGGTAGAAGAAACAAAGAAACAGAAAGAAGTCCCTAAAATGTACCTGCTGCAGATACCAACCAAAGAAAAATGAGTGTCCAAGGGCTGGACAACTGAGCAGGCACGAAGTGTATGCCAGGAAGGACTTTGGCATACTAAGGATAAGAAACGGTGCAATGCAACAAGGGAAAGGATTCACAGCATGCCAGTATTGTATTGCGCTGTGACAAATTTCTGCCTATAGAGTTGTACATTTGGTAGACAGAAGAGCAATGAATCAAGCTAAAAAAACCCAGGCCTATAATAGTTTGTCTGGAGTTTTGCAAATTTTAGGCCAGTTCATCCAAGTACCCGAAGTCTACCTTTCCTCCGAAACTATTGCACTTAGTTGACCTTCACCACAAACTTAGCCTCAGCCACCCCTGTTAACACACTGTAATCACAATCTTTTTCAAATCATCATTTTGGTTCTGCAGATATTCAGGTCTGATTTTTAATCACTGACATATTAAGCATCAGCAAAATAGTTTGCTTAGCTGTTCCGTTGGCAATTTTTAAAAAGGAATGAAAACATGTACCCTTTTGATTACCTTGTTAAAGTGAGTCATGATGGCATTACAGCAGTGCTCAGTATTTCTACTGTAATTAAGAAACTGTCATATTTTTCATTAAAACACATTCTTTAAAATGAGACTTTCAACTTGGTCATTTCAATCAGGACCAGGCTGAAGTGTAGCATGTGCATGCAACATGCCAACTAGATAAAGAATATGACATCTGAAATTTGTTTTTGCAAAAGATAAGCATTAAAGTGCCCATAACACGCACAGTAATTTATCTATTTTATATACACATTTTCTAGTTTTAAGTACAAAATAGCTTTCTCTTTTTATAATTGGTTTGTGCAGGTTTTTAATACTGCTCCAAACTATAAACCACACTATGTAACACCAGAGAAAAAAGATTGTTTTGAAATAGAAATAAATGGCTATTTACAAGGCATACAAATATGAGATGCAAAGCAGAATTGGATGATTTTCCCCCCCAACATTAAAAAACATATTTTCCCCAATATATTAAAAAAAAAATCTAAAAGATCTCAGAGATTTACAGGAAATGATAAAAACCAAAGATCTTGTACAAAAGAAGAGCCAATTGGAAAGGAACTGGGATAGATCCATATTCAGTGTATGGCACCTAAAATTCTGTAGCACCTAGTGGTTTGATATGAGACTTAAACTAGATAATCCAAGGCTAAAATGACTGTAAATATTCCCAGTGCATGTGTTTCAAGTAGTAATACTATCTTGCAAAAATGTTCTTCTCTAGAATAAAATTTTGTTGTTGTTGTTGCTATTTTGTTATTACTTTCATTAAACTGGACCCAGTTTTGGCAGGGATATTTCCATGCCAATGGATTAGTTTGTCTAAGGGGTTCTTAGACAAACTTGAGAGCACTGTATTACAGCAGTGAAAGATGTCAGGGTGTCACATGAAATAGCTCTACCACTCAAGCCGTCAGAGGGGGCATAAAGTTATTGAGGATGACCTGGTCCCAGAGGTGAACAGAATCACTGGAATAATACTGGTTTCGTGGAAGAAGCCATGCAAAAGAGTATTTAAAATGTTCAACACCTAATTCTTAAATTGTGGCAAGTAATCAATTTTTATTAGTATCAGTTTTTAGTTGATTAGTTAACTACCTAGGTTCAATAACAAACAGATGGGATATATGAACATCCACAACATAGAATATTTATCTTAGCAGAATATGACAGAAAAGACAGAATCTGACAATCCTGTATCAGTACTGTCAGTTCCTAACCATCCATGCCTGTATTATCTCCCATTTTCTTCACTGCTTTTCAACACATCTTTTCTTCACCTTTACAAATGACATTTTTGAAACTATAAAATACTCCATGCTGCTCAAACTTTCTTGCTTCAATAGTTTTTCAATGCTGTACAAGTAAAGCTATATCCTTTGTTACTAATATACACAAACCCATTGCTATGTGACTTTGACTCCCGGCTGAGAACGGGCTATAAATTTAGAAATCAATATCTAACTCTATCAATATTCATTTTACTTTTTCAATACAAAATACAAAGGTGAAAGAGCAGTAAATAAGCTGGAGTACTGAAATAAATTGGGTGTTCTTGTCACAATTAATAAATGTTTAACCAATCACACTGCTTGCTACAGAAGTCTGTGGCTTTGTAAGGTGTCTGAAAGTAGCAGGTGCTACCCTTGTGAGACTCAAACCCAGGGAACACGTTTTGATACCCTGGTAGGATCACCAGTCATTCTCCTCAGTGCTACTGAGCCTAAAGAAATAAATTACCATTTTCAACATTGCACAGACTTCTACAAGAGTCAGTTAACCAATGTATTTTTTTTCAAATGCTGATGAGAATTTAGAAAATACTGTTATCAACACATTGGCTCATATTAGATGAAACTTTGCTAATTTCCAGCCCGTAACAGCTCAAGAAAACACTTGCAGTAAATGAGTCATTTACAGACAGCCTTTCAGATTTCACTATGATATTAAATGCGAACAATTATTAGGAGAATACTTTTTTCATTTCCAACTTCTGATCAGGTAAACAACTTCTGTCCTTTTTTTTCTTTCAAGAAAAAGGTTCACAAATTCTTCTACATAAAATCAAGTCCTTCTATATCTTAGCTAACTAAAACTACTTAAAGAAGAACAATCAGAGGTGATCTCTTATTTTAATCCAAATTTCCAAATGTACATTAATTCTAAAAGAAAACACTTTTTCTTTCATAAAATGACATGGAATACTGACAAAAAACAAGGCCTGTGACAAATAAACAGTAATTTAGCTGTAGGAAGGTTATCCTTTGAGAAAACTGTAATGATCTGTAGAATGCTATACATTACCTATACACATCTACAAGCTTATTCCATGTTTACCAAAGTTTCTACTTGCTTAAAAACCTACAATGATGAAATGTAGAAAAAAAACTTTTATAAGACCACAAAAAAAAATTCTCAATCCTCTGGCTCAGAACGAAATTGAAAAGATAACCTTGAACTTGAAAAGAAAAAAAAGGCACATTAGTTAAAAGATATCTTTATCCACCATTATTCTCCATCACTCTTCATATAAAGGCAAACTTTGGGGCAAAACAATCTCTAAAACTGCGAGTATATGGATACATAACACTGAATGATCACATATTTGCCTTAGTATCAAAATATTGGCTTTGCAGAGTTGCGCAGAGGAGCCAACTTGTAAAATAAAATTCTGAAGGCTGAAAGCCCAAGGTAAAGTGAATAATAAAATTAATTTCACGATACTTGATAACCTCTCAGTACAAAATGACATCCTCTAGTACTTCAAAGTTGTGAAGTGAAAATCACCTTGTAGAAATAATGACATTATTCTCTCTTCAGCCATTAAGTATTTTTCTTCCTCAGTTCACATATGTTCAGAGTCTTAGAAGTTGACTCATAGATTCTCTTTTTTTCATACTGCTGCCACTAAGGTGCTTTTATAACATTTTTAATATTGTTCCTGGTCTGTTTCTGCCACTGAGGTTTGAAACTAAGAAGTTTCAGGAGGGGGAATTCAGTTAAAATAAAAGTATTAGGCTTCTCTAAAGACTTCTATATAGTGAAATATATTTGAAGAATTCTATGTGTTGCAAATGTTGCTGCAGTAATTTATGTATGATTAGGACATGCAATCCAGACTTCTGTATTAGAAATATATATAAAGGCTCACACGGGCACACATACAGCTTAATCCTTACAGTATGCATGTATATAATTAATACAACAAACTGATGAGAGTCCTATAAATCCCTGCTAAGTATTGAAAAAGTCATTTCACAGCTGTGACATCAGCAAAATGCATCCAATGGCTGTGACCTCACATCTGTAAAAATCTTTCAGAAATGTGCTTGCAAGTGTTTCCTGTTTAATCTACAACACTAATTTCAAAGTGGTGTTTCACAGCCTTATCATCACATTTTCAATTGTTTGCCCAAGAATTCACATCCTAACTTTATTGTGCAGGGCACTTAGAGTATTCATATGCAGAAAAAAAGATGCCTCAGGTCTTTTTCCCTGTAATGTTTGAAGAGACAGTAATAAGCAGTAATCTTTGCTGTCTCAGTATATGAAAAAAGATTTATTATCCTTAAAGAAGTGCTGTGCTACAAAGGACTGGAAATCTGCAATGTTTGCGGGAGAATGGAGTGAACCTATTTATTTCTTAATCTTTACTAATAAATAAGGATAGAACATATCTGAAGTTATATGGGAAGTTACTGAATTTATCAAGCTTTTCCCCAGGTCACTGACCTGCTGCTTTGTATTTAGAGATTTAACATCTTGTGGTTTGTGCTCTGTCCCAGGGAAATTGGTTACCTGTGGGTCCTGGCAGGGGAGCAGCTTTCCTTCTCCGCTTGATGTCTCCCATGCACAATGATCCTAAATGTACACTGGTTTGCCTGCAAGTAATTATAGGAGAAAACTATTAACAAAGGAAGAAAACTGCCACATAAATACACAGCTTGTATAATCTGAACCTATATCAAAACATTCTCAACCAAGATGAAGCTGCACAGTCAAGCCACCAATCTTGTTTATATCGAAACATAATTATGTTTGTTGACAAGCGCTCAGTATCTAAATGCAGCATCATAAATTGTTACTGGAATGAATAAATATAAATATAAAGGGAATGCTTTTTAATTTTCAAAACTGGCAATCTTTCTAGCTCAACATAAAACAAAAACACTGTTGCTCCTGACAGGAAAATAGCTAAGATTAATTATCTAAAGAGATCACAATGCTGTTTGTAGGTTATCAATTGGCTGGTAACGTTTGACTGTCAGAGCAGCATTTATTGCATGGAAAATATTATCAATTTTTTTAAAGGTAAGATGAAGAATGAATGAGAAAACATGAAACAGTAAACTCTTCAAAGGTGCATGAAATAAACTTGTAGCATAACAATTTATCCTCTTCTGATTCACTGGCAAGTTGTGAGAATACCACGGAAGCACAGTATCTGGTAGACTCCTTGAACAATTATGAGCTTGCACTTGGAGACTGGAAAATTGATGCAGCCGCAGAGGAAGGCAAACAAGCAAATGCTATTGCATTAAAGCCAGCTATTAGAAGTCAGGTACCACAGAAAACACTAAATTTGGAATTTTTAAGTGTTGACTTTTGGAACAGAACCTTAAAGGACAATAACAGTTATTATTTTTCTCAAAGTAACACACAATGCCTGCAGAACTAAATATACGTAGCTGACTTTTTTTTAAAAAAGAACTAGAACAGAAGGGGGGTAAAATGCACTAATTTCTGAACTGCACCATTTCAATATGTCTGTACAAGTGTTACTGAGAACTGTGTTTCTTACCACATAAGTATAGTGAATTTTGATAAAATTACATGCTGAAAACTGCATCTGACAATCTACTGCATCGTACTAACACTGTCACTCATGGGATCTGGTTTCAGTGTGGATATATGACTTACCCTTTACTGCACTTATAAACTTTTTAAAGCTGGGCTGCTTCTAAATGAATAACAAATGGTCATACAGTGTTGAGAGACCTCAGATGTGCTCAATAATGTAAAAGAGTGACAATAATGCCTTGATGAATAAGATGACAATGTACAATCCTCTGCATATTTCGTCTAAAAAGTTACAATAGATTAACAAGTATCACAGTGCTTGTATTTAAAGAATAAAATATTCGAAGAAACTTAGGTTTCACAGAGAAGTGCGCTGTAGCTTCATCTAGTGAACCCTTATTTCAACATTTTTCTCCCTTTGTTTTAAGACACATTTTCCTTGCAATTCCAAGATGAAATTCTATCAAATTTTAACACCCAGAAACTCAACATAGTTGAACGAGTAAACTAAGAGGATGATAATTTTCAGTTCTGAATTTAGAAAGAAATCAAGAAGTGTAACCCTTTCATAACTGATTGTAAAATCAAGAAAATGAATATTTAAATAAAAGATGGTGAAACAATTATTAAAGAAAAGGTATTTGAGATGTTTGATCACCAATAGATCAGTATTTAACATTGGTATCAAATATGAAGAATACACTGTGTGATAAATTGTATGTTCTACAGTGTGAAACTTGTTTTCTGAATGAAAAAGGGAGAAAGTCTCCAGGAATGCAAGTAGGATGAAAGATAAAAATTAATAAAGTCAGGTAATTGAACCTGAAGACCTGAGCCACAGCAGTAACAGTGAGCAGCGTTTGAGTTATTTTACCAGAATTGATTATCTGTTACACTACATTGAGATATCTAGATTATTGATCTGTAAGATTATGGTACTGGGGTCTCCCCACTTTTCCTCCAGGCACACAGAATGGAGTTGCAACAAATAACACTAAGTAAGGACTACTTTGTTATTGTTGTCACCCTTCATGTAGAACACAGCAGTTACTTTTTAATTTAAAATCAATGAACGTCTGAAAGGCAGCCTTGTTCCTTCAGCATAAATGAATCATTCGCCTTTGCCGATCACAACAACCCCATCACCAGCCAAGGTGAGAGTGGGTATTTCTTTGTTGTCGTCAAAAATTCCCTACTCCACAAATAAGTAACAATATGCTGGAGCGCCAATTAAGCTTTGTCAAACCCAGTTTTACGGCCAGTACCATCAAATGTTCAGCTAACTTGCGGTTGTGAAGCAGCATTTGCCTTCGCAGGAGCTTAACATTTGATATGCTCTGCCATTGTAGATCACAGCAAAACAAAAAGCTCTTATTTATTTATTTATTTAGAGAGGATCAGACAAGAACTATTACTGCTCTGGAACTGGCAGGTTAGACAAAAAGAAGCAGAGTTGTGAAGCTGCACAGTACATTTTGAAATGCCTGTAACAGGGGTATTATAAAGTAGGGAGAACTCTGACCCTCAATCAGGCTAAGTTCAGCATTATGTTTCTTAGCATTAAATCAGAAGAGCGTGGATTACAGAAAGGAAGAAAGCTATTTGCCTGACTTCTTTCTACTTACCCCTAGCTTGCTTCCAGCTATCATTTATAAATAGTGCTCTGGAGGGGAGCTAGGCATTTTATTAGGGAAAAAATAAAACTTGTTAAGACCACCTTGCCTGAAAACCTGGCTTTTGACGTGCTGGTGACAGGGATTGGAGCAAGCAGTGTCAAATGGAATAATTTTTAAGGAAAGACAACAGGAACTTGTCGCCTCATTGTATGCATTTACAAATAGAGGCTTTTCAGAGTATTAGGCCTAGTTAAAGCTGCCCTCTGGATAAAAAGTGTTCCCAAGCAGCCTCAGACAAGCTTGGGAGACAAACAGATGTGACTATGGTCCCTGGCGTTTGGCAAGAACACTCACTGTCAATAAGAAAAATATGAGCATGGACAGGGCATCAGCTGCACCACGGCCGAGCAGGCCTGCAAGTGTCATAGCAGCGGCAAAGTTGTGGCAGAGGGAAATAAGAGGGCTGCAAAAGCCAGGCTGGTGTGAACTTACACTAGCATGCCAAGAATTTTTTGTTGTTGTTTTTGTTGTTGTTGTGTCATGCCTCAATGTATTAAACAAAACACTGGAAAAGCTGCTGTCAATTTTTATTCATTTTCCATTTTGCACAGTGTTTAGATTCTCCTTTCTACATGGTAAATAAGAGTCTCAAAAATGAAGACAGTCTGGGGAGGCAGCAATAACGAAAATAACAAAAAAGCTATTGAAATAATAAATAAACCTCACAAAGTTTAGTTATTAAATCCCATAAATAAACCCTACAGATTTGATACAGCAAACATTTTTATAGAAGCAATGATATGCAAAACAATTCACAAGCATCTATGCATTTTTGTGAAACATTCCCTCTGGTGGAAATTTTGCTATTTCCTCCTTAAATAGTTGCAGTTTCTTTATAATTTCTTTTTCTCAAGGTAATTGTCCTTACCATGCTAACATATCTAGAATTGTCTCTTTAAGCTCCCCAAACATTTACATCTGTGCCTACACAACACAATCTCTTTTTCTATAATTTTCATAGCTCCAAATATTTTTGATGAGTGCCTTTTCAGCAATTACATACATTCACATCTCCAAGACGTTTGTAACAGGCCACGTCAGATTTTTTTCTACCCTGACCTCTGCAGTCCATGGACCACGTGGTTACATTCTCCAAATGAACATCTTGTTCTGTGGGGGAACCTACAGCTGAGCTGCCTTAAGTGCAATCCACCCCCCAAGCAACTGAGGACACAATGGGATTCTTCACTCTTGCACTGGTAGTTATCGCCCTTGCCACTATCAGAGCTAAAATTCACCGGTCACTGAGAAGAACAACACAATAAAATGGCTGTAGGACAGCAGACACTCCTGAACATGTGTTCTAGCTCTCTGGTTTATTACCTTTCTCTACATTCACTATCATCCCAGGTGAAAAAAAAACCCAACAAAATTTACTAATGGAGGCAGGCATGGAAGAGTGTTTTTTGTTTAACAGTATTTATCAAATTTCTGTACACTAACTTGGAAAATCCAATGCAGTATATTATTGCGATGTAACAATGTTTTCAAGAAGACTAATTTCTATTCCATAATTAGATGAATTGGTAGTGATCAATACTTGCCTATCCATTATATAACATCTCTCACCTGAGGAAGAAACACAGAGTAAACAGTGACACCCAGTTCTGCCACAGTATCAGTGCATTCCTGCAGATGGCTGTAGAACTCTGCAAGTTTATCACCACTGAATGCTTCAGCTAATGGAGAGGCTTGACGAAAGTTTTTAAGTGAACTTCTTTCACAAAACATCACAATAGGGCAAAAGTTAACTGGTTTGTATTTTATAAGGGACTTGAGAGAATTATTTTGAAGGGGAAATGTAACTGAAACTGTCAGTTCTCAGTCTTTAAATATGGATAGAAAATAGATATTTAAATGGATATGACTGTAGAGAGAATGCAGTAGGGACAACTCACGGCAAGCTTGAAATTACTGGACAATTTTTTATAAACTGAAATGGAGCAGGGAGAGTGCAAAACAATATTCACAGCAGCAGTTTAAGATGGCAATAGCAGAACTCAATTGTAGAACAGAGAAAAAACCCAATAAAATGATTAAAAAATGAAATGTGTGGAACAGCTCAACTTTATTAAAATCAAAAAATACTTTGAGCAAACCCCCCATTATTTAAGTACCTTTTACAGAAAAATGTCACATAAATGATTCTCCTTGCACAGAAAGGACTGGTAGTACAGCCTATCTTGTTTTTACATGGGTTAAAATGCAGACACTGCTATGTGCGGCAGCCAGTGGAACACCTCTATTAGCGCTGCTTAAATAAGGGAGTTTGCAGGAACTTTAACTCTTACTGTACATTCTTAAATTACCACAAATGACAGACAATGGCTTCAAAAGCATCAGAATGCATGGAACAGTTTATGATAAGTTTAGAGGTAAACACCATTAAATCCCTATTATATGTGTCTTTCTACACATCTCCTAATGTTAATAGCTAATTAAATAAGATAAACATAAAATTCTACATCTCCATTTGAATGAGTCTCCAGAAGTACAGATTAAATTAAAAGGGTATCACTCCAAATACATGTACTAAGCAACTGGGACTGTAAATTTGGGAAGACTATTCTGTATTATCAAGTTATAGCAATTTTTGCCTCTGGCATGTATATCAATATAACCACACAAAAGATGCACGATGATTTCATAATATTACACTGAAATATGCAAGGCATGTTTATTTCTGAGGAAAAATATATGAAAAACAACAGCTAAAGAATTTTACACGGAAAGATATCCTCTTTCCTTTGTGGTACACAGATTGCCAAAGCATGAATGCAGCCCTTGGTGTCTACTTGAAGAACCAGGGAAGGGCAGCATGTGCAGTAAAGCGTGTGCCCCCTGGACAGCTAGAGAGGAATGGTTCTTTGTCCATTCCAAAGAAGGCACCTGCCTTCTTTCGCTCTCTTGCTTTCTTCTTGTCACTTTTCTCACACAACATTCAGGTGAAATCAGTTCCATGCTTGATTCCTGCCCATCCTTTACAAACAGTAAAGCTTTTCTTCAAACTTGTCTAAAGAATGACATCATCTATATAATAGATTGCTTCACCTACCTCTGCAAGTGTGAAAACCATTACATTAACCAGAAGAGCTACACACTTTTATTTCCCTTTTATTACATCTTAAACAGATGTGATAAACCCATGCAACTCTATCAAACTCCTTTCATACAATGCCAATTTGTTCACAACATAACTTCAAGCATAAGGGTGACGTACCTGTATTATTGAAGGTCCTAGTGCAATCCTATTATGACTAGAATACAATCTTTCCCTGGCCCATCAGATTACCTCATCATTTTTATAACTACTATATCCTTACACATTCCTTTCTGTTATCTTTTGCAGCACTTTTGTCATTCAGACCTAACAGTTGTCCAAAATTTATCTAACTCTACAAATCTACACACTGGCATAATTTTAGTGTATGTGATGGAAAATAAAAACCTGCATCACTATGGATGTTTTGACACCCAAACTCAAGTCACTTATGCACTTTATTTATGAAAAGAGACCCTAAAAGAATAGTTCTGTAGTAGAGGCCTACTGCCCTCAGAAAGGATAATGCATTGTTTTTTCTTGGTTCTAATTAGTAATTTAAGCATATGTTCAGCATTTAACTCTAAATGTTTGCCTTTTCCCCAAGCTCTAAGACAGCTGTCCAAGATGTGAATGCCAGAAAACATTTAAATATCAACATCTGTTGAATTATGTTAATTTAGTGTAATATAATTGGGCATGAGTTGGAATTGATCAAAAGTACATGAATTACACAAAGGCAAATCGAAACCAATATCTTGGTGTACAAACAAGTCGCCAAGAAACTGAGGGAATAAACCCAAAAAATACACTTCTGTCAAAAATTAAATAGCAAAAACTTTCAGTTTTCTTTAACAAAGGACATGATTTCACATTTTCAATACAGTAAATAAATATTTATCCTCATCCGGAATATAAATTTCATATTAATTCAGAATATTTCTAAATATTTTTGACAGCAAGTTCCATCATTGTTTTGTGTCAAGCAATACATGACAAAAATTATGCCTATATTCATGCAATGGTGAAATGTAGTACCAAAACAGGTGGCAGTAATAGAATATCATCATGTTACAGGACATTATTGTTTCACAAATTCTAAAGCAAATATTCTTTGGTTTCTGCTTCATCTTGCAACAACATTGCTGGTATTTGAGAGATATGGGCTCTGATCCAGCTCTGAAGTGATTTAGGAAATACCTTTATGGCTTGAGCAGTAACCATGGATTTGAACAGATACTTTAATGGAAGGACTCGATAGTGTACTCAACTACACTATTTCTTCCAGATATTTCTGGATACATATTTGTTTACCAAGTATGATATTCACTAAATAAACTCAGTATGGGACAAACGTGTTTTGTCAAAAAGACTTTTAAAATCACATTTTAAAGTTCCGGATTACAGTCATAGAGAGTTAGTTTAAATTATTGCAAACATTAAGTGTGTTCAAAATCTTTTAAAGCAGGTAAGGAACAAGAAGCAACACTAAAAATCCAAGTATGTAATATAGTAGCTCAAGAACAGAAGACAAAACATGAAAATTTTATGTAATTTGAAAGAACTACCCAAATTTTCTTCTAAACTCTCTCACTACACAAAATCACAGTCTGAATAAAAGTCAGCGTGACTATGCCTCAGAATTTTAGTGGAAGTGCACCAGGGGATACTGATTTACACATATGAGATTCAGGGATCCTTTCAAGATTAGTAGGAACCTGACATAAAAATCACACAAACAATTTAATGTGCAATAAAACCAGAAAGAGGGAAATCCATCCTACCTTCATGCATAGCTATTCATCTTTATGATATCCAGCTTTCAAGTGCCTTTGTGGTAAAACACAGAGACAAAACCAAACTTCTCATGGTGAGAGAGATGATGGGACAAATGAGCAGTGGAAAACCAGACTGCAAAACAATCTCCTTCATTGCAGAGCTGCTTAACCACAGGTTCAACAGTTTGTGGAATGACAGTGCAAGTCCCTGTGCACAGCTCCTCCTCAGACTTTACACAGCAGGAAGGTTCTTCAGAACTCTGGAGCCCAAATTAACTTTATCCTTACGCCATTAGTGTTTTAACAGGTAAGATGAGCCAAGCAAAGCGTGAGCTGTGGAGCACCAACTTGTGCAAAAAGAGAGCGAGACAGAGAATCTAATGCAGCTGAATGTGAGAAACAAGCACACCATGTGCTAAAATCTGGTTACTTCAAAGTGAGAAATTTGCTATCTGTTCATTCAGGGGAAAATCTCAATCCAGATAGTACACGAGGAGGATCCAGGGGTACATAATTTCTAAAGGTTATCTGATTTTTTATATGTTTTTAAAATCAGGAAAAATCAACTTCCTGTTAGTTAACATACTCTTGTATACCTGGAATTCAATCTTAAATGACAAATTTTCATTTAGTAGCTTGTTTATTTACCTTATTAGAAAGTATATTAGACTCTAGTGCAAGAACAACAAAATCTGGCTTGCGATTTTGTACCTAATTTTGCATTAAAGATGCCAAAGAAATCGTTCAGATGGAATTAATGGAAAAACATATTTTCAAAACATAACATGCTTCAAAATTTCTGCTATTTTTGCAGAAGTTCTCATTATGGAAGCTGAGTTAAAAGGTAACACTTTAAAGACATTAAGTGACTAATGGGCATTTATTCAATAGATACTTCAAATCCACCCACAAATCACTACTGAGGCTCAAAGATTTTCATAAAATTAAAACATCACACACAGGCTACATTTTGAAATAACAATTAAACTGTCATTGCCCTGTCCTCCTCTCCCAACTAAAAATCTTTTCAGCACCTTAAAAATAAGGCCACAGTACAGAAAACTCAAACAGAAATTGCTCTCTCCCAAAACAGCACTGTCTTTTCTCCTTTCCAGAGAAGAAAAATACCAAACTGATGGAATAATGTTGTCCCTGAGGGTGACAGCAAGGGAGGGAAGCAACGTGTCCTCAAACATTCACATAATTTAATCTGGAACTGCAAATATTATTAAGCAGCAATCATAACAGCACAGTTACTGCTTCATGGCACTCCAAAGAGGAGATAAAACTGCTTAGTTGTTAATTTCTAATGATGTAAACACATTTGGACTTTAATGTTGTATCTGAATCTCCTGCATTATTAGCTCTGGGGTTACAAGACATTAACTTACTACCTTTAATAATTTTACACTTGAATTAAAAGGCATGTTTAAATATTACTTTATTTTAAAGTATTTTAGTTGAGAATATGTGTTCATGTGATGGCAGAAGCAAATCACCTAATAAAACAGCTATGCATTCCTTTGCTTTTCTGCAGTGTAAGTATGTGCACGTGTTCGTGTATAATTTTCAAAAACTGGCTGAATTTACCTCCTCTGGTATTGTAATTTCATTTCGCAAAAGCCACATTAAACAATTACAGTTCTTGTAATTAACCAGTAGTCTAATGTACAGTTTTCTTATCCCAATCCATTAACAGCTGCTCAAAAAATGTAGTAATTAATGGTTTCATTTATTTTTGGCAAACCTGCACCTCGACAAATAGTTTTGTATCTGTTGCAAATTAGGACTCTTTCCCAAACAACAGATGACATGATGGGAAAGAGGGAGCAGGCAGAATCGTTGCACATCTTTGTCTCTTTAGAAGATCAAATAAAAAGCAGGTGTAATGCTATTTGTCACATCTGTACAAAAAAGTACCATGCTCCATATCATCAGATGAAAATGAACAAGTGCTGTACAAATGCACAAATAGGGTTTATCCTTTCAAAATGGGAAAGATACAAAGTTGTAATTTTAATCAAATAATTGACACCCTTTTGAAAAGCCCTCCTCAGATTTGGCAACATTTTTTCTCTTATAAGCTTTCCTTAAATACTAATTCACAGAGAACACAGTTATAAGAAGTGAAAAAATGTGAGAGTAATCCTCTTTTATCAGCACAAGGCACAAATTTAAACTGGACTGAGAACACCTATGGAAAGGAGGGAAAATGAGAGTTGCAAAAAAGACGGGGAATTTCAGCGTGTGTTGTCCACCATGGCAGGAAAAGACTTCAAAGACTTCTTTGCCAGCTCAGGTGATCACTGGAGGACTGGCACACAGTCCTCCAGTCACATTACTATTAAGGCCAAGTAGGGAGCACCTGCTGATTTTTAAAGAAGTATGAAGGTATTACCTCTACTTCAAGCTATGGATTACTCTGCAGCCACAAGAACTGGCAAACTAGTTCATGCTAAGCTGCTGCTACATTGATTAAATTGTTAACAGAGCTTCCATTAGGTAGTTGAAACCTGAAATATATAATTCTACTCCACCTTGAAATTGTTTTCGTGAGTATGACTTAGCCTTGTTTCGAGCCAAGAATGAACTGCACAGGAACTAAAAGTAGATTTTCCCCCCCCCTCTTTTACAGGTCTCTGGGGGAACATTGGCACATGGAAAGCCAACACAGAATTATCAAGATTCAACCAAAAAAAATTGGTAAGTAGTAAAAATTTGGGTGTTATATTCTTTTCAGTTTCTCAGTTCAGGCATGTGTCAAATTATAGTTACAATATAGTAAGAAAAAATAATTACGTAGATGAAATAACTCATGATATTTAATAAAAGGATACTACAAAAGAAATATGACACAAGATCTCAATGTAAAGGGAATAATTACACAAGTGTAACTTATTCAGAGTCCACTGTTTTACTTCCAGATTATAGCATAAATTACCTAGTTATGGCATGAACTGTATGACCAAAGGCAAAATATTCCGGTTATTCGGTCAGATGAGGATAAAAGTACTTCCCCTCTTCAAAAAGGTATTGTGAGGATAAGTACATTATGTGTTTAAAGACAGGCAGACAGTTGTGTGATGGAGATCCCCCACACAGTTAACAATGCAACCACACATTCAAAATCATGTTTTGAATGATTATAGCAGTTCAGCAAAATATCCTTCAACAGTCCCCACTGCTGATCAAAGGAATTTCTTAGCCATGGGGAACCTCCTTTAGGTCAAACTTTTTTTGTAAAATTTTAGGAAAGTGACTTCAGAAAATACACTTTACCTCACGAGGGGGGCAGGCAAAGAGCACATGATCAGCCATGGCAGTGCAGCTGCCAAGCAGCAACTTGTTAACTCCCTGTAACTCAATCATGTGCAATTGTTTGCCCACTGCCTCGGGCTACAGACAGACATTTGGTCTGCTAACAACTGCGCCAGATGAAGACATTACTATCCCAAGCTATTTGTTATCACACATCTGCTGGAGATTATCATCTCCACAGCTCTGCTGGAGGAAGAAATCATCTGAGCTCGCCCTAATATGGTTTGTACAAAACCAGCCAATTTAATTTAAATAGGTGAATTGAGCTAACCAGGCTGATTTTGCCCAAAGCATATTAAAGAACTCCGACAGAAAACCTTCTTTACTGGATAAAGAATACAGGGTGAAAAAAGCAGCTGGAAAAATTATCTGTCGCCTTTAAGCAGTGTAGCTGAGTTGGGGAGGAGACTGTTCCCATCATAATGCAGAGAGATAATGTAACCAGAGAACTTTTTCAAGGCTCTACAGGAGAAAGAAATGCAGTTTTTAAAGAAGCATTTTTAAGTTCTGTTAATAATTTAAATAATGAATGGGAAAGCTACATATTTGTAGATTAAATCTTATCAGTAAAGGTAGCATGAATAGATATATTGAACTGTATCAGTGTAATATAATCTATCCAGGTCTGAACTCTGTGGTGCCAGACTGTCCCCCTCCTTAACACCTGACCCATCAGCAGCCACACCGATATTTCTCTACAATCTGATTATTTTGCCACTAGCAAAAGTTCATGTTAGTTTGCACAGGATTACATAATTATCATTAATTTTGACAGAAGAAACCTAAGACATTAAACCCAACTCAGTAAAGCTCATCCCAGACAGCATGATTCCATCACAATGAGACAGCTGCAGATCACTGCCATGCTTAGAGCTCCACACCTTTCTGATGTATTTACAGAGTAAATTATTCCATAAGTCACTGATTTAATGTAATAAGGGTATTTACATATTGTCTACATGCTGAGACAAGAACTGTGTTCAGTCATCCAAAAGGGATAACAAAAGTCAAGGCAAGCATAGAAAAATGTGTGTGTGTACACATCTCAATATACACATGAAAAACAGAAAAAAGGTCTTCCAGAACAGCAGACAAACAAGAAATGCAGTTATCTGAAAGCTATACAAAAAAAGGCCCAGAGAAATTCAGTCTTGCAATAAAAACCGATTAGACTGTACTCTGGATAAGTACAATAATTTTATAGAATGTCCAAAACTTGTCCACTGCTGCTGTTCTCTTACTGGATTTGGCAACAAAGAGTAAGACAATACAAGGTCACAGCCACTACTTTTTGTATGCCTCTTTGTAAGGGCTGGATTAGCTTGAAGTGTCCATACATATTTAATACATACCTTGTAAACAGGACTGTATGCTTTGATATTCTAGGACAGCAGATGGCCTATTAAAATATGATTTTCACAGTAATTTCAATTTTTTTTTTAAAAATCACTTCCAAGTTTCTATGGTAGACTGAGAGAATAGTGGTTTTCTGAAAGAGCACAAATAATTCTTTTGAAGTAACCTGACTCATTTGGATGAATCTGGACTGTGGCTTTATGAACAATGTAATGCATCGTAATAATAAATTAGATAAGGTCTATTTTAACAATACTCATATTTTTAGGAAAATGCTAATCTTCAGTCTTGGATTTGCCACCTATTACTTCTGCAGAAACCTGCCACATGTTTATTGGGATAAGAGTCTACTAAGGTACTGTTGGCTGGACAGGAAGAGACATTGAAGATCACTTCACGTATTTAATGCCATTTTACAAATCTCTATTCTAACTGCTTGGGCAGGTAACAACCAGCTCCCAAGAGCACCACTGGTCAGGATAATAAATATGTAAGTTATGATTCTGAATTCCTTAAACTCTGTTTTACTTTGCTACAGCATAAAAAAAATCCTAAAATGACCCTGAATATTATCTGTTTCTTACTGCTCACTTTAGACCCACTTTATACTCTGTTTCATGTAAGCAGGCTGATAGTAAGAGCGCATTTATGGTGAAAATTCTTATCAAAATTAACTCATTCTAAAATTTGGAGTGAAAATATCATTTAACAAGTGCACTTGCCAGAAAATCTATGCAGAAATTTTCAGAATTTTAATATAAAAGTTTGATACACAAAGAATTAAAAAATTTCTATAAATGAATGACTGACACTTCTAAGTTTGAGAGCATGTAACCAGAACTTGTATACAGTGAAATAAATTAACATTTAATATGCATAAAAAGAAAAAAAAAAATTGGTCTCCCTTTCCAGGTAATCAGCAAAGCAAGTACTTAGGAATATTAAAAGCTTTGGTCAACTGACTGAAAGAAAACTGTCTCAAGTGGTACCATAGAATTACATGACAATATAAATTTGTTACAACTTTTTGAAAAAAGTGATTTGATAGCACACTTTCAACTTTAGAGAACAACATAAAAAATGTGTAAGGTGTTGTGCATTGCAAGGAAAGTGTTTCTGTAGTTCCTCATCTGAAAAAATGCTAGAATTATAATAATTATTTGATAGACTAGATTCAGCAGGTGACTTGTGCATTAAAAAAACCCCTCTAGAAACAGACTCCTAGATCAGTGTCTGTAAGTTGAGTGCTGAATTTTTTGTCTTTTGAGGGGAAGGAAAGAAGATGGAGAATAGAATTAGATTTTTTATTAAGTCTTCACAATGAAATGTTTATTGTCAAAATATAACAACAATTTAAATGTTATAGTATTTGAGTTATCTTATCTTCTTGATTTCAGAGATGCGTAATATAATATTTTAATGTTTTCAGCACTTAACTTACATGCCAGAAGCACAAACCTTACTTTGGCATCCATTTAATTCTGATGCTCTTAAGAGATCAAGTTTGGTAAGTGCAGTTGCATATAGTCAACAAAAAGGTTTAATACAAGGCAAAGGTGTAATGTAAGGCAAAGATTATGCCATGCAAAATAAATTCTCGAAAGTAAGTCCCAAAAAAACCCAAAAGACCTCTGAAAATACCCCAAAAGAATCGTGCCATTTTTTATATAAAGATTTGAGAGTTGAGCAATCAACAAATTCATAAACTGTACTAATGGCAGCTGCCACATTAACTTACCTGCTGGCTGTTTTTACAGAGCTGTTCTTCTTGTGTCCCCTCTCTGAGCGGTTGTCTCGCAAGAGCTGAAGCTATGAGAAAAAACACACGTTCAGAAGAGTCGAACAAACAATGCCTTTACTGGCTTTTTAGAATTTTTATCCTGACCATGCAGTTATTTCCTCTCTTGAGTTATCTGTCAATAGCTTTCACCCATGACTTGGAGATGAACATAAATAGAATTTTACAATAGTAGCTAATATGTGAGTATTTATCCACCAATTTAAAGCACCTAAATAATTGAAAATGTTGGAATTAAAGCATTTTCAAAGAATATTAGAAAGCCATGCAATTCACAATTTCACAATTAACTTATCTGTAAAATTTTGTAATCTTCACAATTTCAATTTAAATTTTTGAAGCTGTATAATTAGAAGTGTTGGAGGACATTTAATTTACAAAAGCTATTCAGGTTAGCACTTGTATCTAAGCAGTTATGAAACAGTCATAAACTCTTCTAAGCCTCAGGAGATGTAGTAATTTGCAACTTGCAGAATCAACAAAAACACACTATTAAAGTTTCCTGTAATAGTGAGGAAGTAGGAACAGTGTAGGATTTTTTTAACTGAAATGGTGACTCAGCTTCTGAAACAAGCTGTGATTTATTTTGCATATTTTTGACAAACAAAGGAAGACTTTACATTCAGACCATCTCCAACACTCAAAAGTTTATTTCCAGCATCATGATGTTTGTTAGATGAGTCAAGGTGCACTAAAGTAAAACACAACTATCAAAATGCTACACTAAAGAAGTTAAAACCGGACAGTATAAAAAAACCCACAAATGTTGCTTGAAACTTCTCATATATTGAAGAAAAAAATAGAATTAAAGACTGTTTAGAAACAAAGTAGTGGAAAATGGACGTAATATTCCCAGCAAAGACACTTAAAAATCGTGTGGAAATTAGGAAACAATCAACTGATTTGGCCAATCACACCTTAATGCTCTAGATGAGCATGGACTCCAAAAAATGCCACCAGTCTGAAAAACTGAACAATTTCCCCCAACTCTTTTTGGCTTCCCTCTTGTGTAAGGAATGCTTGTCATTTCAACTATCTAGTTCTCAGATGCAGTAAAATAGTTTACTATATAAATAAATTCAGTGAGAATTTTATTGGTTGTCAAAATTGTTAAAATTAGATTACACAATCGCTCTCATTTCTTTTCTTCTTCTGTCTTAAAAAAAACCTCAAACCCATTATGCACCAGTAACATCTATAATTCATGACTTTAGCTTTACTTCATAATTTCTCAGTAATCTGTAAATTACAAATTCAGTTAACTTCAGATAAGCTCTAAAAACAGAGCTCTTAGGAAAGGTGAAAAAACCCATGTAAAATATAAAATTAACTCAAACCTACTATTATCTAAGAAAAATTGATTCATTCATTCTATACCAACTAAGCAGACATTTCTCACCCTCTATGCTGAAGCAGAGTGCTGGCATGTGTGATGTACAATAATGTATTTCTCATCGTGGAAATTTCCTTATTTTTCAGCTTAGAACTTTTTAAAGAAGTAAACAGTACAACTTCAATTAACTACCCTGTTATGTGAGATAATCAATACTCTAAAAATCCAATTTAAAAAAAAACCTACTCAAACTCATAGTAACCTAGTTATTTTTTAGATGTTTCTTACACTAGGTAATTTATTTCAAAATAATGGGAGTTAAATGTGAATTATATAAATCTGTCTATTTAGAAGTTAAGTGCCAGTCAGCTTTTTGTAACATGCTGGAATCTTACCATCTACAGCTAAAACTACTATGTTTTATCCACTCTGGCTGTTTTGGGTAAGCAATATTGCTTGCTCTGGAGTTCAAAAGAAAGGGGAGAGAACAGGAAAGATTTAAACTATGACTTACTGGAGCTGTAAGTGTCCATGATGGATCATCCTAAAATGAACTTTCTAAAGACTCTTTAGATTTTATTTCCTTTATGAAGTTTCAAATCTATTTACATTCGCAGAAGTGCCTGCTAACTGGCACAGATCTAACGAAATCAACTGTTATATCGCTTTTTTCGTACTTCAAAATGTGGAATGTTTGTGTTAAATACATTCAGCTACTTTTACTGAATAGTTGAAGTTAACTATACATGTATGGAATCAGACCAGATTTATTTTCACATTTTGTAGTCCTGGACAGTATGTTCTGTTTAGACTTTGCTATTAACCATAAAGACAGGTATTCCTCCATGCCTGAAGAGAAGCTGAAGACCTAAGTGCCATGTTGCTAATCAAATATTAAACAGGGCTTCACCTTCCTGCAACCACATCTCTAGGCTTGGATCTCCCAGGGACTGCAATGCAGCGGCTAAGCAGACAAACTAGCAAGGTATTTTCACCATTATCTGCACCACGATGGAGACTTGTAACAGTTTCTTTTTTACTGCTGTAGTTGCTTTAACTAATGAAATGCAGAAAAACTGAATTGAAGATTGTCTTGCAGAAGCCTCCCCACCTGTGTAAATGGTTCTGTACTTCTTGATTTTGGGAGCAAAATGTTTTGCTTTCCAGCATGTTGAGAAATGTAACATTTGGAGATATAACAATTGACAAAATCATTAAAAAATTGGAATTTGCATTTAAATGTTAAAACTTCAAGAATACTGAGGTGAAATTAAGTGACTTATTAAAGATTTTTAATTAAGAGACTTTTGGAAATGCACTGCTGTTAATATGTTTGCTTACAAGAATATATGAAATTATGCCTGCTTTGTTTACAATTTCTTAAGATATTAGTGCACTGCCTGTGGAGTAGAGGCAGTTAATGTTCTTTATACATCTCAAGTAAACTGTTCTTGATCAAAGCAGTTCTTACCTGGCTATGTTCCTTCCTAGCCCCAGGGCTAAACCAGTGACTGTAGGAGAAAAAGAAAAGAGAGGTTTAACAATATAACTAACAAAGCAGATGCTGTCATATGACCAGTCTGTGCGTGCTTTTGGGTATTTTATTGCCTGCCAGGAAAACACAGCCTTTGGCTATGCTTTATTTTAATGGGATATTTTTATTGAACTCTCCAAGTTTGTAACAGTTCTGAAAGAATGCACTGCGGATTTCACTTCTGAGTAGCTGCTGGCTTTATACGTAATTATATTTTGTCAAACAAGCTAAAATAATAGGTAAATGATGTTATTTTAATATACTACCATGCATGTGCAACTCCACATTTAGTACTGAAGTAGTACTTATTAACAATTATAGCTGAAAAGACTTTAAAGTACATTGAACAACCTGATAGTTGTCAATGTATTATTTCACAAACTGAGGTCTGAGTTTGAATCTAAAGTGAAATGCCAAGTCTGAAAATCCAGTGGCTTCATGTCTCCATACAAGTGCAAAATTGTGACTATTGGCAGCCTTATCTCATAGAGATGGAAATTTGGAGTAAGATTTTGATATGCAGGGATGCCACAATGCGCCTCTTCCCTCAACAGCAGTAAAAGCATAATAATACTGGTTCACATACACACTGTGATCACACAGAACTGAATTACCTTCTGAATGGAGCCGTAGCAAGCATTATACAAACCTGCACGCTTGCAAAATTGAAAGGAGAAGGAAAAAAAATCCTACAACAAGGGGGATCTCAAGTTTTGTGTAGTATCTACATACTACTTGTGTAAGCAAGCAATAGGTTTTGGTCAGAAGACTAAATAATTCCATCCATTGCAATATTGCACAAAAAAGAGCATCCCACTATCTGCTGTTATGCTTGCACCTTCCTCTAGAAATGTAACCAAAGATTACAAGCTTAACCTCGCCATCCTCTTTCCGAAACATTCAAAGTTACATTCAATACAATTTAGTTCCATTTTTTCCCCCAAGCAGCCATATAACGACACTTGAATTTTTACTTTAATTTATATACTGAAAAGATTCAGATTCCATGGAATTGTCTGGCTTAAATCCCTTTTAAGTGATAAATCTGAAAGTTTTGTGGTTTTTTGTCACTCAGCTTTTTTGAGTTTGATAATTAGCAGCCAACCCTCTCAATTCTTGCATAAAAGATCAGTTGTCACCAAAACCTCCATACTGCTTCTTCTACTTTTAAGGTGATTAAGGAATAGGACTTGGAAATGAAAAAGGAACAACAGCAATAAAGTTAAAAGTATACCTTGAGGTAAGGTAGACATCTACATATTTTGGACTCGAAACATTCAACTGCACTCTAGTTCAAAATCTGGTGAAAACAGGGAAATTTCACGTACACACAACTTTGAACATGGCAGTGGATGCAAAGTAAAAACACCACATTTGCAAATGATTCAACAAATAAGGTCACAAACGTCCAGGGGCTGATAAAGATCAGAAATATAATGGGTTAAATTCTACCTAGATGAATGTCTTGTCTCTGACCAGTGTCAACAGCTGCTCAAGGAGGAGCAGGAACCTGGGGTATCTTCCACATAAACTCTTGTGGATTGCGGCAAACCAGCTGATTACAGACTAAGTGATCAATAGAATATATTTCTAGTGAAAATCCACACAGTAATTTGAATGCATCTCATATTTAGATAGTAAAAACCCTTCATAAAGAATAAGACTTTTAATGAGAAAACGATACTCGCATCACACTGATTTTTACCATTTTGCCCATTCCCTTAATCACAGTATTGCTTGTTTGCTTGTTTCTTTCAACAGAATAAACAAAAGTAAACCCCATAAAATCACAGTTGAATTACTTAATGATAGAAATATCTTCTGAAATCACAACCTCTTGAATTTACACACACATTATCAAGTTATGAGATGAAACAGAGGTGGATTAGCAGTGCAAAATGGTACTGAGGAGCTCATGTTTGCAATACTTCTGTCAAGTTTAGTTTTAAACTGTGGATGATGTATCTAGCAGCAGTTAGAACACATAAATGTATCTCCAAATATAAAGTTTCCTCATAATGTAAGTCTGTGTTTTAGGTTTGGATTTGAAAAATAAAGGAAAAGTTAATCTTCTAAGTATTCAAGAGATGTCACCAATGAACAATGCTGTTAAATGTTGTCAGCTGAAGAGGAGTTTATAGTAATGACACACTAGAGTAACTAAACAAAGTTAATTACATTTCCTATTTACATGTGTTTAAACAATGAATTCAGCATCTTTTTGTGAAAATTATGATAACCTTCTTCCTCACATGATATATCACGTGAAAGACTCTAAGATGTGATGCTTATGTATTTCCATACATTCAAGCTTGGCATTTCTGAATTTCTCTTTGGAGAAAAATAGGTATTTTCAAACAACCCATTTTTGATATCCTGCCTTAAACAAGTTTGCATTTCAGGAAAGGATATATTTAGCAAGTTAATAAAAACACATTTACAAATCATTGAATTTCGGGTTTCCTTAAGAAACATCAAATCAAATAAAAAGGATTGTAAGTACTCTCATTAAATAAAGACCATCATGTAACTGAGGTGAGGCTCTCATGACATATTTGTGCAGCTGCAAAATGTGGCTTTGGGACAGAGGTACTACTGTAAAGCAAACCGTAACGAAAAGTTGTAACTCCCATCATTGATACTCACTCATGGTGAAGAGAATCCTGGGACAAATGAACTGTTTTCCTGCTACCACCTGGTCCTGGAGTTATCTAATGGAAACACAAAGAAAAAAAGAAGTCTCTGAATAATGGGGCAGCACTTGCATAAAATGATTGCTTATTAAGAAAATATATCACAAATATTAAATGCAAAATAGAGACTGTATACTAGATTCAGTAAATGCAGTCAGCAATATGTACAATTTATAAGTCTGAGTGCAGAAAGTGCTATACATGATTAAGCAAAATCCTTTATGTGCCATTCTGACTGGACGTCAGACAAAGACATTTACATATGTAAACGGCCAAAATTACTTGTCTGTAAAGTCCATTAAATACTTTACCTCCAAAAAATGAAAGTTATATATTTTGAAAATCATAGTCAATATACTGTCCTTATTTATGGCTCATAGAGTAATAAATGAATAAAAAAATCCCCTCCCAACATGAAGCTTTTGAAATTCAAGTTGACATGAGATAGAAAACAAAGGTAAAATAACTTTTACCACACTGTACTGTAGTCTGTGTCTAGTGCTTTATATATACTGAAACCTAAAATATGTGATATCCTCAACTGAAGAATGATCTTCAAAATGCACGAGAGCACATGCAGAATTTTGCAGATACGACATTCTGATGTTACTGAAGAATGGATTAAAACAGCTTTATTTTTATTTTTTAAAAATGTTTAATTCACCTGCATGTGTAGATAGGCAAAAGCAGAAGAATGAGAGACCACTCATAATACACACGCTCAAGGAAATAGAGCAGCAGGCAAACTATTCCTGATGGTAAGAATGAAGGAAGAAACATTCAGTTCCTTGGAGATAATTGTATTGTCAGGAGATAACCAGAGGTGGAATGAAGTCAGATGTTCTGCCAGTTTTGACAGGAGACCACAAAAACTCAATAATAATACATTCATATGGCTCAGGCTTGCCAAAAGTACAGAAGCAGGAGATTCATGGATAAAAGCAGCCTAATAGTTATCAGAAGAACAATGAGCTCAACTTTCAAAGTAAAACATTCCTATTAATCTGGTGCTGTCCTGGAGAAAAGGCAGGGCAGCCAGAGCTCCAAGTCTGGAAAACTTTCAAAGAATGCTCACCGAATAATTTGAGAGCTCCACATGGTTGAAGTATTTGACCAAAATGATTTGATCAAAATCATTCTTCAGGTCAAAATCTTTGACCTGAAGAATGATTGTCACTGGGCTGAATTTAGAAACAATGAAGTGCTGTCACTTTTCTGGCTGATGGGGATTAAGAAGAATTGGTAATATCTTACCTCTGAAAATCTATCTATGCAAACATACAAATCCTTAGTAGAGGAAATCATGGCAGCTACATGGGAGAACAGCACCGGTTCCTTTATTCCCATTTGGAATTTACTGTTTTACTAGACTGAACAAGGCCTTGTACAGCCACATGACAATAATAAAACACTGACCAAATGCTACTGTTTCAATGTCATAGTTCATCTAATAATAAAAGTGAGAAATGGCCATTCATAAAGACAGATCTGAAAATATAAGCCAGTATTTTAATATGTAATTTCCAAATTTTAAGATTAATAACTAAACTGTTACTTTAACACTACAGGTAAGCATGCAGCTCAGCTCTTGAGAGTTATATCCTGCATTAATCTCAAAATGAGGTTTTCATGCTATTCCAGTGGGTATCCCTGGAATACAGTAATCCATTTTCTACACTGTGGCTATAAGAAAAGCCGACTGTGCCTATGTCATGCTTTGTTAGAGGTTCATGATCACATTATCTCATGGTGGACCTGACACTTTTATTCAGTTTACAGTATGTTCTGTGTACAGGCAACTTATTTCCTTTGCCAGGGCTGCTGACAACCTTTTCCACACTATATTAATCTTGTTTACAGACTTTATCTTGGTACAAATATCAGAAAACTGAACTTTTTATCTCAGGGAGAAAATAAACAACATGTTGACAGAAGCAAAAGCTATTTTCTGGACTAAAATTGGTTGTTTACCTGCAGCCATACTTATGGAAACAAGTTTAAGTTTCCAGCCTACTCAAAATACATAATCTGAAATTTAATAAGCATGGAAATTCCAAGAAAATTCACTTGATAAATTGCCAGTTTTAAAATAATATAGAAACCACAGAAGTATGTTTTTCCACCAATTTATATGAGAATATGAACTTGCTTGGAATACAGTTACAACTGACCCCAAAGTAGTGTTCAGGTTTCTCCTGCACACCCCAGATGGCTTCAGCTACCACACAGCCATAGAATATTTATAAAACTAAACTCATAATGTTCACACAATGCAGACCTTAGCATAAAATTCACTGCTGATTATTGTAAGATTCCCAATACATTAACGCAAATTAATTCCTGCTTGTAAAACTTACCCAGGGTGTAAAAAGCTAAACCAAAACCCATTGCCCACCTTCATCTGCTACCTAACTGTCACAAAAATCTCCAAAGATCTGCAGAATGTTCACAGAAGTGAGAGTCAATGGCTCTAAGGTGACAGCAGGTTGCAGGACACTAATATCAAAACAAATACCCTCTCAACTGTTCAGATTCTATATTCATAAAAAGGAAAAAAAAAGCTGTGATCTGTTCATTTGTTAGATGATAAATTCTCATAAATACAGAAATTTTTTAAATATCTTTTGATAGATAAACTTGTATGAAAAAAGCCACTGCACACTTAAAAATGTGCATACACATGAACAAAATTCTGACTTCAAAAGTTGCTTTTTATGAGACATTAAATGTCTAGGGAATTCCCAACAATACCTTTCAAGCTTTTTAGCAGCTATTTAACTACTTAGCAGACTATCTAATAGTCTATGTTTCTAGAAGTCACACTACCCCATAATCAAACATAATCACACCCATACTGGAACTTAGGTAACTTAACTAATATAAAAAGTGAAAGTATTTGTAACTATTTTTTTCTAATGAAGACTAGCAGCTTTTAAAAAAAACTTACTAGATGTAGCAAATCACTAGGATGATGTCCTAGGGAATGAGGAACAATATTGGCCTTCAAAAACTACAAAATAAACCCCACGTGTCTTCATAGAGACCAACTGTGTTACGTGTGTACTGTGACTTAGTTGCCTAAAGCCACAATGTAAGCAGGACTGAAAAATGGAAACCAGGGAAATTTCTGAGCCTCCTTGTTTGTCATCTTCCTCCTGGGAAAAGTCTCTCCGGAAAGAAATACTGCAACCTACACTTAATGCAACCATTTTAATAACAGTTAGGGTCATCTTTGGAACTCTTAATTTCTTCTGGCTACAGGTCTTTTCACCACTGCTTGAATAAGATGACAAGATGGTGACTGCATCCTGTTTACAGAATCCCTGAGACACAGGTACTCCAACTCAGAGACAGTTTTCCTGATTTGCAAAGATTGCTTTGCCTGAGAAATTATGACCTAAACTGATGGACACAGAAAAATCAAGAAGTGTTCAACACTAAGTGGTTTTGCCTCAGAACACGCAACATTATACACTGCTGCCAAAGATCACAGAATTATAAAACAATTAAGGATGGAAAAGACAAGTCCAACCTTCAACTGAATACCACCATGCCCACTAAGCCATATCACAGTGACACGTCTACTCATTCTTTGAACACCTCCAGAGATGGCAACTCCACCATTTTCCTGGGCAGCCTGCTCTAATTCTTAACCACTCTCCATGAAATTTTTCCTAATATCCAAACCGATCCTCTGTTGCAAGATACTACACATGACAAACTTCAGAAGTAATTTAAGGAAAAATGGTACGATTAAACAGAAAAAGGATAAGAAAGTCAGATGATTTCACTCTGCAAAAATAATATTGAACACCTCAACTGTTATTTTAAAATGCTAATAATACAGAATAGAGTATTTTAGCTGGAAGGAACCTACAGTGATCATCTTGACCAACTGCCTGACCAATTCAAGGCTGACCAATTTGGAGTGCGTTACTAAGGGCCTCACCCAAAAATACCGACAGGCTTGAGGCATCAGCCCCGTCTCTTGGAAGCCTGCTTTAGTGTTGGACCACCCTGTTGGTAAAGAAATGCTTCCTGATGTCCAGTCTGAACCTCCCCAGCACAGCTTTGAACCATGCCCACATGTCAAATCACTGTGTTCCAGGGACAAGAGACCAGCACACCCCTCTCCACCTCCTCTCCTCATGAAGCTGTAAGACATTAACGAGGTCACCCCTCAGCCTCCTTTTCTCCAAACCAGACAAGTCTGGAGTCCTCAGCCACAACTCCCAGGACATGCCTTCCAGCGCTGTCACCAGCCTTGCTCTCTCCTCTGGACACATTCAAGGACCTTTGCATCCTTCTTAAGCTGTGGGGTGCAGAACTGCACCAGTGCTGATGGGAGCCTGCTCAGCGCTCCGTCCTGCGAGATCATCACCGCCTTTGAGTGGCCGTTCATGCCAGAGGGACAGGGAGCAAGGAGTCCCCAGCTCAGCACAGGCTGCTAGAACACGGCCACTTACTTTATATGAACAGGGTTAGGGCTGCCCAAGACTGGAGTCTGTACAGAATACTATTTCAAGAAAAAGAATCAATTTACTGGATCCATTTATGCATCTTCTAATTAAATATGATAGTGCTATTGTAATTTACATGTGCTGTAGTTTAAAGAAAAGGAACTACCTTGTGCCAACGAAAAACCATGGTACATCAACACAGAACAAAAATATGTTACATTATTACTTAACAATTCTGCTTACTTTTCATTTGAAGTATATTTTAATGTTCAGTTACTGAATAGCCCATGGAAAATCATTAATTATTTTTTAAGACATCTATGATACAAAGCTCCCAAGTATGGATGTGTTCAAGACTCAGTATTATCTTAATATTTAAAATAATAGAAACTATCTCAATATATGCATACTCATCCATGTTTCTTCTCCCTTATTTTTTTTCCCATGTTATCACACAATCAAGTGAGCAAGTGTAATTTTTTTTATACTGTTTATAATTTATGTTTAATTTAGGAAATATAATTTTGGAAAAACACAGACTATGTCCTATTCATAACTGTTCCTCAGATATATTTTCCATTTACTGAAAGAAATATGTTTCTTACAGATAAAGTAATTTTTAAACACTGAATGAGATATTTTCACCTTTTGCATTAGATTTTATGCCAAGCACTCCATAGCGCGTGCAATGAAAAGACAGTACTGAACGCATTTTTACAGGATGTTATTTCTTTGGTATGATTTGGTGGACTTGGCAGCGCTGGGTTTATGGCTGGACTCAATCTTATAGGTCCTTTCTAATCTAAATGAGTCTATGATGTGCTTAAAAAATCCAAATAAATAATTATGGAAGTATTTGACTGGAATGCTTAGCTTAGTCATCACAGTGTGTCACATTCATAGCATGCAAAACCAGCAAAACTTCAGTAAAATTTTGCTGGACACTAATTACACAAATAAGATAACTGCTTTTCTAAATTAAATAATAGGTTCCTTTTTCTGGTCTATAAATTAACTGCCATGATTAACTCAGCTTAAAAAGTTCCATAGCAAATCAAATTTTCTCAGGCACGATTTTCTGCAAAGAAGTTGTTTTCCAAAATGAAATGCAACTAAAATCAAATCCCGGAGAAGAGGATTTTGCAGGAAATTACAGCATGACAATGTCAAATTCATAATTCACAGATCTGCAATTGTCAATTTATAGGAAATTAAATCAAACTATATCAAGGGAAGAAACAGATAAAAATCTATTCTCCACATTTTATTGCACTGATTAATAGCAATACCTTATTATTTTCAGCATTTATTTAGTATTACTCATTTTATATCCCTTCTTCATTAGGAACCTTGGAAAGTACTTGCACTTAAAGTTCTGGATTTAAAATACATCTTAAAAAATACAGATGCACATTTGACTTGGAGTAATACAGAAAACTAGGAAAACGAAAATAGCTTTCACAGTATACATTACTGGAACATTGCCATAACCCTTGCTTGACATTACCATTACATTTTTATTCCCTCTGAAAGCACACTCTTGCTGAAGGGCCCAAACTGACCATTCCAGAAAAGCATCTCTTTAATGTACAGATTACCTTTAAGTGATGCTCAGTCAAATTCTACAAAGTCTCCATGAAGACATGTCTCACTGGCAGAATAGTTCTATACCAGTTTCTTGCTATTCTTTAAAATTAACCTCCTAATAACAGTGTTGCAAAAAAATCAATGAATCATTGCCATTCTGCTTGCAAAATACATGCCAGTGATATGGAAAGAAAAAAAAAAAAAACTATAAGAAAAATAGGTCAAAAGATATGAACTTTAATCCTAAAGCAAACAGGCACCTCCCTGTACGTTTTACTGTTTTCTCCTAATGTATTAAAGAAAAAGAGAAAAAACAAGAATCAGTAAGTTTCTTGGCGTGACACAGTATGTCCCAGCTCCCCAATCTCTCCAGTGATTTCACACACTGTTAAGAGTTTTCTCTACATTTCTTTTCACACAGCTGATCAAACTGCCTCTGTCTCTTGATATACAGCTTTCAACTGAATGATTAGTAGATGGAAAAGGAATACCATGGTATCAGAGACCAAAAGAAGAAAACTCTACCATTGAATTTAGCTACTTCAGAGAAAAATGGAAAATTTCAATCCCATGTGTAAAAGCAATGAAGGGAATTTCTTTGTAAACCTTTGCTGTTTCACAGTTTTTCTGTTAAAGATAAAACCTGAATTTGTTATAAAAATAAATTTAAAACAAAAAGTACTTTTTGAAAAGAGAGTGGCCTGAGTGTAAGGTTTTTTGTTTGTTTGTTTGAAATTGTAACATTAACAGAAAATATCACACACCATGCTTTGTCCTAAATCTTTGTCAAAGGGACCAGTTTTTACATACTATAGAATAGGCAGGGTAAGTTTAATGATGCAGTGTAATGATATATATTAGTGCATTCCTGCTGTCTTTAGGTATGTAATGCAGTAACACTGGAGGAGCTATTAGAGGAAATAGTGCTAATATATAAGCTAACAAAAAAAAAAAAGTTGGTCTATGGGGAAAGCATTGGATAAACTGAAAACTGTAATTCTCCCATCTGCAAAGAAGTCAGCAGGAGAGTTTCTTCTGAGATTCCTAATATTTTATATGAAATAGTACTACGTGGCACTATTGCTCCAACAGCAGCTTACAACACTGCAAAAATATAAACCAGAAAGTATTAGTTTTTATATTTAAATTAAATCAACTTCTTGTTAAAAGGCAAATGTAAGATACACCTGACTGAAAAACCACACTAGACAGAACTGCTATTTCAGTATTTTATATTAGGAGAGGGGATATCTTCAGGGCAGCTGTGAAACAAAACAATGGCCCAAAGTACACTACTTCACTACTCTTTAAATAGCTAGTATTTAACAAATTTTATTTTAATCAAACCAGATTTACCTTATTTGGGAAACAGTGCTACTAATTAAATGCTGCAATAAGATGTTGCATATATATATACATATATAAATCTTCGTTATGGTATTTTAGCTGTCTGTTTAGATATAGAACTTATTCTCAGGTGGAATCTTCACTAAATCAACAGGATTTTGACTTCAGTAGTGCTGGAACTGTACCCTTATTAGTTGAAAATAATCTAAAATGCTGAAATAATGTTTTAATGTGTAAAATTATCATCAATAAGTGAAATTACCCACATAAATACAGGCAGGAGGAAGAAGCAGAGCACTGATTAGGCTACTAGCCTTGACCAAGGAGATGCTGGTTCCACGTGGGAAAAACAGGAGAAACATAAAAACAAGAGCCTCCTTTCCCTTCCCCCAAGCAATCTATAACAGTATTTCCTTACTTTGTGAAGTAATATACTACAATGACAGTAAAGACTGTACCAGCAACAAAGGATGCCATCAGAGCATTCGCTCTGAGTCTGCTTGAAGTATGGAAGGTGATTTTTATTGCTGCTGCCACAGGACTTATTACAGGAAACAGACAAACATCACTACTAAATGCATTTCCATATCTGAGCAGAATTATTCCTGGCAGAGCCCTGTGCAGGTACAAGTTGTACAATGCCAGTTCATGGCAGCCTGAGCTGGCTCAGCGTGGATTCAAACCCCAAGCACACGACAAAAGCCCCAGTTTCAAGTCGCCGCCCAGCTTCAGTCGCAAGCTGTGAGTGGCCTCTACTGGCTGACCAAAGGCTACAGGAGTCATCAAGCTTTTGCTCCGAGTTTCCACTGAGGTTATCGGGGGGGGGGAAGAAATGCAACAGAAAGAACAAGCTCATCAGTGCTAAATTATTCACTTACACTGGGGCTAAAAATGAACGGCAAACACAAGATGAGTGATACAACAGACAGCAGGGAAAAATACCTTTAATACCAGTGCTCCCGAGATTTGTCCAAATACATGCTGCAAATACACATGTGCAGAAGTCCATTTTCCGAAATGACAGAGGATTTCAGCAGGATATACTGTGGAAACTCTAAAGGTGGAAACAAACCTGAAACTCAAGTAGTGTATAATCTGTTCATAAAAGTTACATATTTTGTATGAAGAGTGAATTACTTCAATTGTGGTATCAATAGTTTGATTTAGATGCACAATTAGAAAGCTTGCTGCATCATCTGAGATGTATGAAACCAGCGACAACATAACTATTCTCTTCATAAATGAAACAATTTGCCCTTTTTCTTATATATAAAGTTAAAAACAGTAAAATATAGAGTAATAAAAAGAATTTAAAAACCTAAAGTATGAAAGTGTGCTTACTGCCACACAGATGACCTACAATTTCCTCCTCGTACATAAAAATTATATTTTATGAAAAAGGAGAATTAACCGTAAACTTTTAAAAAAACCCACAATAATTGTGGACAACGTGGCTTGGAGAAAAGCTGCCAAAAACATGACAAAAATACTTATTGGATTATTGTTCAATGTCTGTATCAAAATCTAAAAAAACCCCCAAAAACAAACAAAAAAAAACCCCAACCCCTCCAAAACCCCTCCCCTCAAAAAAGGAAAAAAGAAACTACCGAAACAGACAAAAAAAACCAACCAAAAAACCATAAACAAACAAAAAAATCAGATTAAAAAAATAGGGCCAGTAGCAAGAAAATGTTTCTTTTTTACTTCACTTTTCTCTAGGAATATGTACCTGATTTGCCATTCTCTCACATTTTAATTGCAGTTTATCAAGGATTATTGTCAAACACAAGTGACTACTGATGCCAAAAGGTGACTGCCTTCACGAGCAGCCGTGCGGCGCTCACGTGCAGCCCCGTACCCCTGTGATATTTCCAGCTTCTGTTCTGAAATCTGCCCCATTTCAGAATTCAGTCCCATTATCTCCACCGCTCCAAATTGTTCTCAGGGTTATCTAGCTGACATAGAAGATAACCCTCCATCTCACTAGACACCACTGGGATATGACATGCTGACCCACAGTAAGCCCTGATTATTAGCTGGAAACATACACCATATAAATGGAGCTTTGAGCCAAATAATTTGCTTTAAAGTTTTTCCATTTTACTTCTACATTAAAACTCAGTTAAACATGCTGACATGAGCTCCATTAATCTATACACTCATGAACATATTTAGACACATTAATGTTAGATTCTATTATAAGAAAACAGACGAAAAATACTGACTAGAATGCAGCCTGTAAATGATGCTTTTTATTTACAAAAAAGAAAAAGGATTTTAGTATATTAATGAAATGAAACTCAAATGGCCAACCACTGCCATTAAAACAGAATGCCCCATTTCCTGCCTTGCACTGAAGCCCCCAGTCTTCCAGAAAAAAGACTTGTAGTAAACAGAAGAACAGTGAGATCCCATTCTTTCTGTCCCATATTTTCCATATCACCATACTTTCAGTGACTGGGAAACAGGCTAGGATTCACAACCCCTGGCAGAGCTGGTAGGATGACTCTCCTCTCCCTCTCAGCCACCACATGTTTTTCTACCATAACACCTACAGTCCTGCATGGTTTTAAAGTCTTGAACAGTTAAATTTCATTTGCATGTAAAACTTGTTATCTTTTGTTTTTTCCAAGGGGCACCCAATGAGCTATACTACAGCTTGGGCAACAAAAACCAGACAGTGCCTGAACTGTTATCAGGAAAAGGAGATGACAGGAAGACTGAGCACGAGAGAACGCTGAATTAGCAGTGTACCTAAAAATTTCCCATGCAAAGAAAATACTTCAGGTATCTGGAGATTGTGGATTTAAAGGTTACACTTTGCTAAGATTTGGGATAAAGCACCTTTCTAAATTCATACAGTTTGGTCAACAACAGATGTTATAGAATTTACACATTTCAACTGCTAAAATAAAAGCACGATTTTTTGCCCTTTAGGTTAGATAACATTTAAATAACTAGTGTCCACAAAGCAATATTTCTTCATTTCAAGTGAAATTCCCACCAGAAGGGCTCACAACCATGGTAAAACAACAGAAAAAAGACTATAGAGGAGTCTCAGTCACAACCTTGGGACAGTTTCACTGTTGACAGTATGTATGTGGATGACATTTCTCATTATTTTGAACTGGTCTGTACATAAATGTTTCACACTACAATGCTTACATGACTAACAAATTTTAGAAATCCTTCTGTATTTGCCACTTTTTCTGCCACCTGAACTTCTAATATACAACTATAACCATTGTTTCAAATTGTAAATGCCAGTAGAGATGAACAGGAGAAGCAAGCAGAAGCTCAGAAATGAACTTTTCATTGAGCATTTTTGACGTCAAGCTAAATTCAAGCTTAAGATATATTTTTGACTTTTCTCCAAAATCAAAACAACATGGAAATAAAAAGCATTTTAAAACATGTTACAATAAATATAATCTTTCTTAGCAAGACATTCTCTAGCTTTTCCATCACCTTGTCTTCAAATATAAATAATTCATATCTTCTACTATAGAAGAAATGGAAAAAAGGAGGTTCTAATAGGAAAAAAAAATAAATCAAATGTGGGAATTCCACTCATACATTTTAAAAGAAACTCTCAAGCTTTTTACATTTAATAGCAGTGCCACACTGGGATATCAACACTTGGATAAGGTTGCATTGCATTTCTTAATTTCTAACATAATGCAGATCCTGAAGATGCATGCTACTGATTACTAAGCTCATGAATGGATTGTGCAGTCATCATCAACTTTGTTTTGAAGGGTAAATGGTATTATCTTACTCTCAAATTCCTCCTTATCAGTAAGAAGTTCTCTTTGTATGTTATCAAGCCCTATATGATGGAAAACATCACAGTATGATCTTAAGAGAGCCTAGAGTTCCTTACGGCAATTTAAACTTGTAATGCATTATAATGATAACTAACCCAAAACATCAATTCACAAAAGAAAGGAAGCCTGTGTTCCAGGAGCAGAAAGCTGCTTCCACGTGCTATCCTCTCCTCCACCAAGATGAAACAGCATTGCTGGTTTTGTGCTGTCAAGTAAATGGAACTTTACAGTGTTTTCTGTCAGAAAGTTGTGTTCAGTATGTGAAAAAACTTTGCTCTTAGAAAATCTAAAACAATTTACAGAAAACAGAGTTTAGTACTCCCTAGATGTGTGTGTGTGTGAGTGAGGACAGTGGCTGCCTCTGTTGCAGGACAGAAATCAGGGCACTGTTCTCATTTACAGGCTCTTCTGTTCCTGGAAATTACATGCGGGAAAGACAATTCACTCTGTCCAATGACTCTGGTAGTATCAATTCTACTTTTCTGTCAGATCCATGAAAATAGGTTTGGGTCACTCTGCAACACATTGCTTGCCTTAGGTTTCTGAAATTCCTGATAAAATCATGTACAGGAAATGTTTTCTTACCAAAACCATATCTTCTAGTTACAAAGAATCGCTGCAGAAACAAGAATAAAAGGAGTAACTGGTTTGTTGGGTCCTGAAGCATACAGAGGATCAAGTAAAGAACATTTCTCTCTCTGCTGCAAGTGTTTAATGCATTGCAGGGCAGAGAAAAAAGCATTATTTGTCAGACACAAAGCTGTAAAGCACATTTTGCTAGGTCCTGGAGAAGACTGACTTTCTACCTACCTCAGGGTAGACACCATACATCATAGAATTCTGGCCTGTGGTTATCAGTAACTCCCAGCAAAACTCCAAGGAAAACCTAAGTTGCCCTTGAGGAGTTAGAACATTATTTTCCCTGTTATTAAGGGATGAAAAAAATCAGAAGCCAAAGAGAGGGTCTTTGACACAGAGAAGATCTTGAAACAAACCCCAACATTTTACATTTTTATGGGCATGTTATTACAGAAACACCTAGATCTAACTTAGTCCTAATAAAGACAAATTGCCCTTAAAACAACTTGTGTAACATAACAGGATGACATGACTCACCAAAACAACATCCAAGATAGGGAGATGGACGTACATTGTGTTCAGCTATTTATGAGTGACAGTCCTGGTGCTGAAAATTTATACATGTCCTGAAGCTTCCATGGAGTAGTCACAGTATAATCTGATAATCTCCAAGATGCAAACTTCACTTTTAGTCAAAGGACATATTTTTACTACCAGTACAAAACAATAAGCATTCTCCTGTGGGATGCTAGAATACATATTTGATTTTAGTTTGGGAGAGAGGGAATAGAAAAATTAGCCAGAATTAAATATGTATAAAAATATTACTATAAAAATGAGAGTATTTGGAAAAGAACAGCTTCATAGAAAACTGCAGTACGTTAAAAACTAGTAGACTATTGAAAGATAATAACAACTCTCTCTTTAAGAAATGGTGCTTGAGGAATTCTTTAAATCTTTCTGTTTTGTTCAAGGCTCAAAGACTTCAGGTCAATACAATCAGATTCAAGTTTTCTACCATCCCCAAGATGGCTGAGTAAATACCACCAACACAAAGCCTTGTCAAACCCACTACCTGCCATTCAAGTTGGTTGTGGTACAAAATTTTTAAAGAGAGTTGTTAAGTTTTCATTTCATTTCCTGCCAAAGCATATTTGTGATGTTTGCTTACTAAATGCAACTCTTGAATTTAGCTACTGAAGAAATACTGTTGATAGACTATTCTATTTCTTACCAAACACCTAAAAGTTTAAACAGCAGAATAGAGGCTGAACTAAGGTAACCTCGCACTATTATTAAACCTGGTTTAGTTTGCAGGCAGGCTTAACACTAGAAAACATGGTAGGCTGCAAAGATGCTCAGATTTCTCCTAGAAAATCAAAATTGCTCTTCAAGATAAAAGCTCATCTATTCACTTATTAACTGGACACCAGTAGTATACATATACTGCATTCCAAGAAGTTAACTGGAAACTGTTAAGTTTACGAAGAGTTAGAGGAACTCAGAGTTTGGGAACAATTCCTAAACAGCTCAATGAATGAGAAAAAAAATCAGGCACATACACAACTTTTGCTGAATCTCTTGCGAAATTACATTTGATGGCAGCATTCAATAAATTGAATTTATTGGCAGAAAACTCTGTTGTATGTATTATATGCTCGATAGCATTAAATTGTGCAGGTTGCCAAGAAGAAAAAAATTAGGGAAACAGTAATTTGAATTTGGCATTATGACCCACAAATATTTAAGCAGCACAAAAAAAAAAAAACTTTGACATTTTATAAACTATTTAAAAAATAATAAAAATACAGTGATATAATACTTAAGAGGAATGCTGTTGGCAAGAAATAGATGTTCACTGAAAAGGTGTCATAAGTGCCATGAAATATTTGGGAGCATTTTCAAGTTCTTCCAGCATACAGCCATGTACTGAGGAAAATACTGAATGGAAAAAAAACAACAAAGTTACAGAAAATTCTGGAAAGTAATTAAAGCCATCATATTCATAAGGAATGAAACATCTTACAACTAAATTAGAGGTCATCTGCCCATCAAAAGATGGTGCATACTGAGGGAGTGGCTGTTCTGTGGGGTGGGGAAAAATACAGCATTAGTTACATGGTTCAAGACACCTTCTTGGAAAAGGAACATTCACACACAATCTTTAGGCAAAAAAAATCTTTCCAACTTTGAAACTGAGGGATACATCCTTTGCCTAGCCTATCATCTGTAACATCAACTATATGAGGTTCAAACATGACGAAGTGTCCTGAACCCTGAAAATTTCATGTTCATCCAACTTGATACATAAGGAAATACTCTGTTTTCTTTTTAAAGACACCATTAAAAATATTTGCCACATCTCATTACACAGCTAAATACTTCACCTCTGGTACAGGGTAAATTACTATTTCCATGAAACATTTTCAGCAAAGTATTTGACTTCCATTGACTACAGGAATTCAGAGCTATTTCCTGCTTTTACTTGCAGATCTGAGAGATGACCTCTGGAAGCTTCTGCTCTAATCAAACATCTACTTATTTCTATCATAAGATATGGGGAATGTATTACTATTTTCATTGATTCAAAGTGAAAGCCTATCAGCTACAGAAGATTTCATATCAAAATACTAAAGAGATATTTTGTGGCTAAATTAGCAAGACTGTATTTTCCATTTTTATGTTAGGTTAAAATCACTGAAGTTACTTCCTGTAATTCTGTATGATTCCTGTAATTCTGTATGATTCTGTGATAAAAAAATCCTCTTTTCTTTTGTGGGATTTTTCCATGCCTCTGCAATTCTTTGAATGAGATTCATTCATCTTCAGATAAGACTGTAGTTTACTATGTGAAAAACCTATCTACTGAAAAGCAAAATAAATAAACAACACAATGCAATGCCCTGCATTGATTCAAGAATTATGTAAAATTGTGGTTTGTTAAACCTAAATATTTGTGTTATTTCTGCCATTTAAAAATATTTAGGAAGAATTCTATCTCCAAGGTTTAGTGTTTGAAGTCAGATGGTAAACATACAGAATAGCAAGGGAAAAAACCCTGGATACATGAAGACTGAGATATGACATCGTTCTAGAACATCCTTAGGCAGCTGGAGTATGTTTTCTTCATCATGCTAACAGGCTTAACATTTTACAATTTAAGAGACCAAGGGTCGGGAGGATCAAGGCATTCTGTTCTGCCTCTGTAGGTATATCTGTAGTAACACAGTTTTTCAAATTATGCTTTGAAATTACTACAGTTTAAATAAAGGAGCCACTTTTAAAACCCAAACACTTCAGAGTCTGTTCTCCCACCTGACAGAGTCAAACAATGTATGCCTTCATGGCAAAAGAATAGTCTTCTCTGTATGAATATTTTTGCCCAGAGGTGCTTTAGGATTCTGATCAACACAGAAGTAAACGCCCTTTTTTGCATCCTCTCAAAAGGCTTTGGTTTCTATGAAAAGATATTTATTTTTTTAAACTAGGTAAAATACTGTCAGAGATCTATGGCAGAGTTATAAAACTCCTACTGATGTTTTACTTAAGTAAAACATTACAAGCATGGAAGCTCAGTAAAGAAAGTGGACACTTAGGATGAGTGCTAGTTTCCCATTGCCTCCCAGTTAACAATTCTGGAAAAGAAATTCCTAAAAGTTCAAGTTTGCACAGCTCCTCAGGAATCCTCATTAAATAAATGTTTATCAACTTTTGAGCAGAATGAAATCTTACCCCTAATACAATGGAGCTCTTTCCTTTGAACTTTGGAATACACTTCTTCACACAGCAAAAACATAAACCTACAATGGCGCCAATAACAAGCAGTGCAGTGAAGACTAAAAAGACCTAGCAAATTCCAAACAAAAAAACCCAAAATATCCAAACAAAAATTTCCCCCAAAGCTGCAGCCGTTCATTTTGATAGAGCACTTAAGTTTCCACTAGGTGTCTAGAAGGGAATAAACACTGGAGATAAGACAGTATCCCTCACAATTGTTTTTAAAGTTTGCTGACTTCAGAACCCATAAAACTTGAGGTTGGTTAGGACACGATGTACTCACAACTCCCTGCACGCATTAAAGTAGTCCTCATCTACCATTGAATCATCACTCAAATTTGGCTCTTAGATGCAAAAATCCAAAGCTCAAAACATGAAGTTTTAAAGATGCCACGCAGCAACAGAATAATAGGGTGGGTAATCTTTAAAATACTTGAAAATGGAAAGCCCTAGGAACCCTAAGCAGCAATGCCACTTCTAGTTAATGTATAATATATGTATCTTAAAAGTTGGATTTTTCCTCATAGACAAGAAAAGCAAATCCACTAAGAGTAATTTCTCAGTCATATGACTCAGATCCATAAGTAAAAATGCATCAGTTGAACAGTAATTTCCAAAAGCAGACTTTGTTAGGCACCTTAAACAAATCTGTATGTATTATTTTAGAGGTGGAACAAATATTAACTTTATTTTCTCAAACCTACCCTTCCTGCTGGCTACCTGGTGCAACTTTTGAGTAAAGTGTTGCAACCTACATGTCAAGACATGCCTCTTTTCATACCAGAAATGGTATTTTGTTTCCACTTGTCTGTTCTTTTAACTGAATCATCTGGGGAGAGTGTTGGGACATCAACATATTTCCAACACACTGAAGTTTCAACCAAAGCATTTTCTGATGAAATAACCGATTATAATACATATTTTGCTTAAGATTAAACTAAAAAAAAAAAAAAAAAAAATCAAGTAAACCAGTAACAAAGGTACTGGGTGCATTGTCACTGTGGCAATGGTGCATTTACCAGCCTTAGAGTAAAAATGCAACATGCAAACAACAAATGTTTTGTTTCACACACAACTCTGTGCATCGTGGCACCCTGTTTATAGACCTGCTGTCGCCACCTGATGAACAAATATGGACTTGGGTTTGATCAGAATTTAATTACTTAAAGTTTACATTAAATATAACAAGTTTATTTCAAAACAGAGGGGGAGTATCTTTGAGGAGTAAATGACATTTCTCACACATTGAACACTAAGCCCACAAAACTGCCAACTCCAACATTTCCAAGTGCAAGCTGCACTTATTTGACAAAATCCCCACCTTTAGCATTTCACTAGAAAGTGAACACTACTACAGAGACTCTGTGTGGATACGTGATTTCCGGCTTTGCTAGTTCCAATTCCTTTCACTTATTTACTTTTCTGAAGGGACTGGCCTTTCAGCTGATATAGATACACACATTAAATGAGCTACAACTAATTAATTGATAAAGCTACCATCCTTCTACTAGCTGAGGAGTCAATTCTAAAATGTACACTCATAAATATTTATATTTCCAGGACAGCAAATTTCAAATAAGACTTGAAAAAGGAAATGTTGAGATCCAGAATGCCATATCTTCTTCCACATTGCTAGACTGTCATATTTGTATTTAACAGCTAATTATTTCATAAGGAGAAAGGCTTACTGGCTTCCTTTTTTGAAGTAGTTAAATGCATTTAAACTATAAATATCTGTTGGCTCTTCAGCAAAAACAAACTGCTAGATATTTGAAAAGGGCAGCTGCCACATTGTTCCCTGGGTGCAACACAATGGCAGGTCAAACTTTTGTTCCTCTTGTCCTACAAACAATTTTCAAGCCCATGCTCAATAAATAAATTTGGTCTCAGCACTCCCAATCAGGGCTGCACAATCCCCTCAGTAGCAGACCTATGATAAATGGACTTATTTTCCCAAATCAAACACTTGAATTTAAATTCAGATGAGTTAATGCAAAGGTCAACATTGTAATCAGTTCTTTTGATCTTTATAGAATTTCTAGAGTAATACATAATAAATCTGAAACAAGGCAATTTGCAGCTCTGTATGTGTGGCTGGTAATAAAAATCTTAACGATTAGAGCCTTTATGTACTTAGGGAACGTTTTATAGTAATAGCTATAGTGAGAGCCTCAATGCATGGGGAATGATGGCAATAGATAACACTGAAAGACATGATTGCTTGATTCTTTATATAGTTTATACAGTATGTATGGATTATACATTATAAATTAAAGCACAACATATCTGAAGACTCTCCCAATGTTTTTCTAACATTCATTCTATTTTAGATTTGTATCCTCCACAAAATATGGCCTTGATAAAAACTTGTGAATTTAACAACTATCTCATATATATGCTACCTCAGATAACTGTAAAAAAAAATTAGAAATTAAAATCTTTGTGCACAAAGTGTGTATATATGTCTTTGTATCTTTTCTCTAAAAAGGAAGATTCCTTTTTCTGAAAGTATATATTTAGATGCAAAGTACGTCATATTTCTTATTTCATATATTATTATTTCTTATTTCATATATTATTAGACACAAAATATTTGAGTTGAAAACTGGAACATGCAATCATAGAAACAGACTAAAATGTCAGCAGTCATAAGAGAAAATACTTAAGAAGAAAAGGGAAATTTTTTTTTCAAGTCCCTTAAAGTTTTCTTGATAATAATCAGGTAACTACCTAGCCACTAAAAGCTGTAAAAACATCTTCCTTTCCAGTATTCACAAACTAAGACATCTAAGAATTGGTATCAGAGAACACCTTCCATAAACCTACAATTACGTAGTAAGAGTGAAAACAGGCTCTAGTTTACGAACTGAAGGAAGAACCAAGAATTCATCCATGGAAACTGTGACCAAGGATCTCACTATCAGGACATATCCCTTGTCTACATCTATTCAGTGCAGCTGAGAGATAAATAAAAGCTGATCATTTGTTTACTTCCCCAACTCAGAAGTCTCCTATTCTCACAAAATAAAATAAAACTCTCCTTATACAACTCCAAATTCTCTTGGGTGTTAATTACACAAATTGAGCAAACACACCATCAGACACAGCATTACTGATACTAAATGGTGTTCGTGGAAAAAAAAAAAAAAGAAGTTTATTGTTTGGTTTTGGTGTGAGACACCATCTCTTTGGTAACAAACAGGGCTGTGACAGTGATCCTCTTGACATGCTTGGAAGAATGTCTTAAGTCTCATCAACTGAGATAACACAACTGTTTTAAGGTGACTACACTTGCTGCATCATATAGAGGTTATGAAGTACAGATAAGCCTAAAGAATTCTCTAAAGAATCTGATTTGATACTGCATGACAGGTCTATTAAAAGTTATCATTAGTCAAAAATCAATACACCACATAGTATATATAATGGATTAAAATCACAGCTGATCATCTTCAGAAATAATTACAGATGGGGAATCTTTTTCCAATAGACATATTCCCAGCAGCACTCTATAAAGAGTCTGATTAAGCTACTGAACAGCAAAAAGCTAAGAATGCAAAGCTGGGAAGAAACCCCCATAAGCCACAGCAACTGGCATACAGGCAATCTAACTGTGGCAAGCGCAGACAAATCAAGCTTTCAGAGCTTTAAAGCTGTCCTTTTGAAAGAGGCTGCTGGGTTTTGGCAACTCTGAATTATTTTGTTAAACTCCTATCTCCCCTCCTGGGAAAATACTGGTTTATCAAAACTGTTCAAGGATACGGACTGACATTTGTAAAACTATCCTCACGAGGGCTTTCTCCAGCCTTTCCCGGCTGTTTCTTATAAAAAGCAGTGGAAGCTGTGTGTATGGAACAACTGATAAACTCATGAAGAGGCTGTCATTCTAGGATGACCCTCCTGGAGCAGGGAGGTTGGGCCAGATGACCCACTGTGGTCCCTCCCAACCTGATCCATTCTGTGCTTGGGAACACACTGACTCAATGGTGGTGAAAGGACTTTGGTTCCCCACATCACAGCTTGCTCACACACCATACTGCAGGCTTAGTGTGAAGAAAACAGGGAAAGAATGACATACAGGGCTTCAAAGACAGTAAGAAACCATGTGAATTTTAATCTCTGACTATTAATGAAACAAATTCAGGATTGCAAGAAATAAATTTCTCAGGATATGATCATGGACCATGTGGCAAAATATGTAGGGAGACTCCAACGATGGAAGTTTTTCCGCTTGACAGAAAAACACCCAAGAACTTACTGTTTTATTTTGAACCAGGTGAAGTGACAGACAATACAAGGAAGTATGACTGATATATCGTCATATTGGAGGAACTGGTTTTGCTTTTGCTTTAAGGTGTCAGTTTGACTATATTCTTTATTAGGGGTAACTGATGAAAAAAAATGCAGGAAAATGAAATTATAATCTTAGCACCTTGTACAATGAACTACACAGCACAACTGACAAGAGAACAACAAAAGAAACAAACCCCATATAAATGCCTGAAAAGCAAGGTATGAATCTTAAACTAGATTTTAAACTCAGAAACATTTCGATACTGGAGTGCTGTCTTCAATAAACAAGCCTGAAAGGATCTTATGAAAAACACCTTAAATTTGGGAAAAAAAAAAAGGAAAAGGGAAGGCAGTGGAAGGATAATACTGGAAAGACATTCAGCTAAGAAAACCATCTTTGTCACCATATTTTAAATATAAATATATAAACAGGCAAAAATTATTTTGTCAAGGCTAGAAAAGAAAGTGTAACAGAAACTACAGAAAGATGGGACCCTGAGCAAAAGATTAAAACTGTGTAGAAAGACAGAAAAAGAAAGGTTGTTTCTTTAGCAAGACAGCCAAATAACACGATTTAGAAAGAAAGCTAAGTCAAAGCTGACACTCACTATTGACTGATATGACAAAGGCTGGGAGCATTCTCCACAGTGATTAAATAAGCAAGTGCCATATATATTAAAAAAATAAAATAAAATAATGACAGCCCAGATGGGATACTGAAATACTAGAGGTGAGAGTGAAGGACTGTGTGATGTGGGTATAGACAGTGAGTATGGATGTTTTTGTTGTAAAAACTGGTTTTCTTTGTTCCTTGCTATAATAATTAAACACCAATTCTGCATTCTAAATTCTTTCTACTGTTCCATCTTTTGGTATATCCTGATTCTGTCTTTGGCTATATCATTATGAATATTTCTCTCAGACAATAATTTTGTTATTTCTGTTCAACCTGAGAACACCACAATAGTATATAATATTTTTTTTTTTGTATGATATATTTATTTTTAACAAAATTGCGCTTGCAGAATACAAGCTACAAACTTGTTTTCAGCTGGCACATTAGAGACTCCCCCCCACGCAACTATATAATTTAGTAATTAAACATTTTGGTAGCATAATTAGTGCAAATATATATAACTTGTTAAATAAGAAATATAATAATTAAGATGTGCAATTATACAATTATCCTGTAATTACACAGGCTTTCTAAAAATTTTCCTCAAAATGATGAACAACCATTTTAAGAGATTCCAGAGTCTTTCAGAATTTATCTTGTGGATTACATCCAAATAATCAGCTCATATCACAGATTTAAATGATGGAATGTTTTTTCTCTAGAATAAACTCTCTGCAAATGCAAACAGTAGAAATGACAGAGCAGTTATGAAATTAAAAATATCAGCAATGATATCTGAGCAAGCAGTCTGAGTTTCATAATAAAACTAGCTTAGATTTTCAGGACAGTTCCCAGTGTAGATATTGCTCTACCATATTAAAGAAAAACTAAGTTGAGCTGCAATACATCTGTACAAAGTGGGCCAAATGAGGTACTATCATAACTCTATATATCCTTTGCTTAGAATTATTATCTTCCTAAAGACAAACACCACTGGAACAAACTAAACAAACAAAGCAAGAATATATGCGCTTGAAGACTCTTGGATTGGTATGATGGTTATCACATTCCAAACCCCTGAGCAGTTTTGTGGTGGTTCCTTTTTTTTACAGTATGAAGATCAAGCAGGGAACAGCTGAAAAAAATTTAAAGTGCTACAAATTTGTCAGCATTTAAGCACTTAAGTGTGTATCTTATACCACCAAGAACATGCTAAGAAGACTTCCACTTCCATTGCAACTTTTGTTACACAATAGGTTTCTTTGAACAAAACTATCAATTCATAAGGTTTTCTTGTACTAATTCTCTGCACAATAAAAGACCTGCTGTGTAAAAAGCCAGGTAACTGCAGCTGTAGAAGGGAGAAAAACATTCTGGTCCAACAGGTGATAAACACGTTACTATAACCACCAGTACTGGGTTGACTCTGAGAATACTGACACTTTACACACAGCTTTTCAAATCCATCACTGCAGCATCTCAACTCCACTGCGTTAACAAGACAACTTCACCACAAACTAAATACACTCACTGATTCAATTAATAAACAGTACTACAGTTCAGAGCTCTGATGACAAATTAATTACAGTGTATTAGAGGTGCTTTTTCTGTTTGTAGGCTTTTGGGTTTTTTTGTTTCATTTTTTTAAAAGAGAAAACCTAGCCAGATAACAAACTGGTACAGGGTTATCACAGCACAAGCTATAGGAAAGCTTGCAATTCCTGTAAAGGTATTAATCCAGACTACTTTTATTTCTCAAATTTCATATGAATCGTGCTCAAAGTTTAGTTGGAAAATAACTTGGGAATTTCTTCCTATCACAAATTTTCACACATCCACTATCACAAGCCAGATCTTCTGTGGCTACACAGACCCTTTCCAATTCTTGAATTAGTGTGCAAAACTGCCATATTTATAAAAACGTATTTCTTTTACGAAAGGATAAATTCAGTATAAATTTATGTATATAATTGTAAAAACAGTCCTATGTGCAGATTCGAACATTGTAGCAGAGATTATAACATTATAACCCCTGAAGTATTTCAAGAAACCCCTGAAGTATTTCAAGAAGGGAAATCTAAGCATTCAAGCAACAGTTTATGTCCTTGCTTGCTTTGGTTCTTGCCCACAGGTCCTACTTTCCATTCTGCTTGGTGACAAATTCACAGCAAGAGAGAGAACCTGCCTGCAATCTTGACTCAGATGTCCAAGCTCAGTACAAAAAACTGGGTTTCACTCATACTTGTACATTTGCTAATTCTGTGCCTTTCTCTGTATGATTTCTTTTTGACCTAGCATTGGAATACTCAGTGATCAACACATGCACTGAATATGACACTAGAGAACAGAACAAATTGTTTAAAAAAAAAAAAATATATATATATATTTTTCTGTAGGAAGCAGAAGCCAGCAAAGTATTTACTGAAGTGTAGTTTGTAGGTATTGACACCTTTGGCTTGACATCCTCTTGGTAAACCAGTCTGTCATTAGCCAAAGGAAAAATAAACTCTTTTTTTTTAGACACACTTGATAAAAAACTCCCATATTTCACCTTATAATTAGTGCAATTAAGGTTTATTAGGTATAGAAAACAAGGTAGACACTAAGAAAAATAGAGAATTAAGAGAACTACACTTCTGCAAATATAAGTTATTTTTAATCTCAGCTTTTCGGTTTGGTTGGATACAGACTTTAAGAAGCAAGAGTATATGGAGAAAGATTTTTTAACAAAAAGGAAAGAAAAACAAAAGCACTTAAGAACTTCCCTTCTGTCTTTCAATTTATTTATATTCTGTGAGTTGTCTCCAAATTCTTGCCATTCTGTTTTACTGTCCTTTGTTTTTCCCACACCAGCCCTGTACTGTCTTTTCTCCTCCTTCAATTTATGCTCTCACATCCAAAAAGCAATAGAAAAAACCCACACCCATTACAAACACAGTATTGTTTCAGTCACAAGGTATCAGTGTTTGGAGTTAAAACTTTTGCTTCCTGCTTCTACTGTTCTGGGTATTTAAAACTGCAAAGCTCCCTGGGTCTAGGACTGTTTTTGCTTTCTATTTCTGTATTGCCCAGCCCAATGAGAACCTGAAGTTTTGTGATCTCATGATGCTTATACTCATCAGGAATTAGTTTATTTGCTAAAAATTCCAAACTGAACTCACAATTTGTAGATAAAATACACAAGAAATATTCTGACCACTGTTAAAAAGAAAAAAAAAAACACCACAAAACAACCCTGACACCATGCTAGACACGCTGATGAATTCAGCTTACACAAAACTAAATAGTGCTCTAAAATATCTTCCTTGGGAGTTTGTGTACGGGGTTGCATCCACATCCAACAGAGGATTTCTGCTGGACAATGATGAAAAGTCCATATGTTACAGTGCCACCATAAATTATGTTAGAACGTATGGTCAGGCCACAGAGGGGCTCCAAAAATAGGTTAGAAACAGCTCTCTGACTGAAAACAAATTGCCTAAATTCCAATATGAGAAAACAGTGTTCTTGACATATATTTTCATGTGGCTACCGCTGTTTTGAGCTAAGTCTATAGAGATGGAATACAATATGCTGCTACTTCAAATTTGGAAGTTGTTATTCTGTCAAGACACTAAAATGCAGAGAAATCTGCATGGGTCTAATGCCTTCAGGCTTCAAGATTTATTACAAAATAAAGAAAAAATGAATGATGGTATGTCAGTTGGCCTGGACATCAGTTATTGAACCTGCATTATAGACTTTTAATCATCACAGACATTAAAATGCTTGTAAAATAACCACTATCACACATCTGAGGCTGTATAAAATGTAACACTTCTGAAATATAAACAAAAAACATACAAACTTGAATAACACTTTCCCATTGCACTTAATACTTTTAAAATTAAAAGAACACCTGACTCTACATATCTATAATGCATCACTTCACAACTCTGAATCTTTTAAAGCCAGGATTAAGCTTTGTAAGAACTACCCTGAATGCAAAATAAGACAGCTTTACAGAATAAACTGCTGTTAAGCAGCTTGCAATCTAGATACTATAAAATTCTAACCTCTAGTAAAATCACCTTCATTTTAAAATCATGACATCGGATGGGGTTTTTTTTTGCAACTAAGTATCTTAAAAAACAGAAGCACAAAACAAATTTACAAAGTGCAATTATATTGACTTCATAAATTAATATTCAATAAACTCAATTGTCTTCTGCTGAAAACGTGTTATACCTCTAAGGCAGGGGGAATCAATCTGGGATTCGCTGATTAACATGTTATGTTGATTAATCCTATGATCTGATTGAAAAGTCTAAAGATCAAACGCATATTAGATAAGCTGACATGTTAAACTAAGCAGTATTCAGTTTTACATTTTATTTCTTGTGTACAACATTTTTGGGAATAATCCTTCATGCTTGTCTGATAAATTCATTTGAAAGCTACACATGTGATGTAAACCCAGCAGAGTTGTACTTAGCAGAGAAAAGTATCAAGTTAAGATGCATTAAGACAATTAGGATTTATAGTAATTACAAGAAACTTGCCAGGGGCTAAGCAACCCTGCTACTTCTGTACAAGCAGATGATTTTGAATTTCTGCCACTTTCTGTGTTCTATTTTGATATTTTCAGGTACTCTGAAGCATGCTACTGGGAAAACACAGACAAAAAAGTCCATTGTGCATGTATTTCTAAATCTTTTTGCATTACCACCTTAAAGTTTACAGTAACTTGGTATTCACTGGTCTCACTTCACTTCCTGACTCAAAGAAATAAAAAGCTCTGCTAATGTAAATATCCCTTCTTAGGATCACCTTCGGCTAACATAAAGAAACTTGAAATAAATGAAAAATTTAGTTATTTTAATTGCCATTGCTGTACCAAACAGCACAAAGCCATATTGTCCCACAGCATGAAGTGATCAGATATCTGCCCAAAATGATGGACAACTCTGGCCCAGTGAACAGGCAAAAAAATCCCATTTACTCTCTGCCAGATGGGACCTACTGGACGCTTCAGCGCAAACAACTCATCCTTCTTCAGACCTTCTTGTCCGACTCTTGAGCTAGCTCCAGCTGATAATGATGGATATCAAGGCTACAGTAAAGTGGGTGACAACAGCAGCCTTGTTATAACTGCCAGTCTTTCAGTCTTGTCATTATTACACATTGAAGATTTATTTGAGTTTATTGTTGTGCACCGGGTCTAGCCATTTACAATTCATCACCTACTACAGAAGGTTCAAGATAGTGGCCATAGCTATAATTGCCACCTCCACCTGCTTCTGGAAATTATGAGGTCACAAGTGAGGGCAGCCTCACATCCTTAGAGCTCTGCCAGTCCCCACGAGCACCTGCAGAGAATACCACCAATGATAGTTCCTAATATACCAGGAGTATCTTGGATGTTTCGGAATGCCAGACTTAGTTGGTGGTTATGGAATACACAAGCCCCAGAGCATCCTTGAAATTCTGATTCTTTAACAGCATAGCAAAACATTACAGCTGCTTCAGAATCCAGTGAGTTAGTGCTGTAACTCTTCTGTATTCGTAAACCAATATTTACTTTATGTAGCTATAAAGAAATAATTTCATGGTAAGTACAATGGGAGGGTACATTTCAGACAGGCTACAAAAGACACGATGAGCAATGCACTAATGTTAAGCAAATAAAAAATAAGTGGCTTAAGAAAATAATGCTACGCAAAGAATCACATACTTTTACCACAGGTTTCTCATTACATAAATATTTTAAAAGGGGAAACTGGTTACTCACTGCTGATGTTTTCGTCAGTTGGTAAATATTCAAGTAGACAAATGCTGTCTAAAATTTTTCCTGGTTTTATTATAATATTCTCAATACTCCCTTTTCCATTACTAAAACAATTACCTTTATCTAGAGCAAAAATCTTGTGAAGCATGGATTTATTTTCTATTAGCAATCATGGATATATTATTAAGAAAACCTGACAGTTTTTCTAATGTCTACAGTATTTAAAACCCTCTAGAAGTCAATACACAGAAAACAAGAGTAATGCTTCTGCTGTTCATTACAGGCAGTCATTTAGGGCAGGAGGGAAAAAGTCCAGCTTTTGGTCAAGTGGCTTGATGAAGGGAAAAACCAAAAATTATTTTCAGGCTTAAGCTGGGCTGAAGGTCATCAGTAAAGAGAGTTAACTAGAACCTCACAGTAAGTACTACATAAACACAGTAGACCTGTTTCTACCTAGAAGTCATTCAAAAGGTTCAACTTACAAAAAATATAAAATGTCAGCCTGACTTGGTAAATGGTTACATATGTTGCCTAAACCCAATAAAAACCTAACTCTTCTGGTATTGTTAGACCAGACGTATCCTTCAGTTCCTATGATAGCTATATTGCATGAGAGAAAACTCTGCTATATTTATGAAGAATTTAATAAGTATAAACTTACTATACACTCTCAGATTTATAAAACTATCACATGAACATTGAGGTTATTAAAAAAATAGTTCAGGATTCAAGTCAGTCATTAAAAAGGTATTTTCCAACAAAGTCTCATACAGAAGTGCAAACATACACCAAATGATTAAATTATTCAGAACTCAACATGACCCAGCATTATTAAAATCTCACTGATGGATTTGCACATTTCACTTTCAAGTAACTCCTTTCATCCAGAAGAATCTCTCTGATTTTTTTTTCCTCCCTTCCACTGATGTCAGACAAGCAAGAGAGAGAATTGTCTTGGTGTAATTTCTTTTTTTAAGCAGCACCATTTAATTTCCAAATGCAGAACGATCTAATAAAGCAATATGATTTAAGGTTTGAGTCATGAGGTTTCCAATAAAGAAGGATATCTTTCCTACCCTACAAGACAGAAATAGTCTGGAAAAGAGTGTCAGTATAAGAAAATACTGAGGCACCTTTCAGATTTTCATATCAAAGCATACTCTTACTGCCTAGTATAGAGTAAAATAAAAGACTTTATATAGTTTTGCATAATTATATCTCTTGTTTAAAAGCCACATGGCTGAACTTCATGTCCAATGAAGAAGTAGATCTACTTCAAATGTAAACCTACATATTTAAGTTTAATAAAAGATCTGAGAACCCTGAGTAAGTATAGGGGCTTAGCAAATAAGAGTCCCACATTATTAAGCTTAAATCAGTTAGAAGTTTTGATGCTTTATTTTTGAGATGTATTTAATGCAACACAAACTAAGCCCATATTTAAATTCTACAAACGAAAATATTTTCCTGTTTTAAAATTTTCATTAAATACTATTAGACTACAATCAATTCCCTGCTAAGAGTCTGACTACTCTGAAACACAACGACTTGTAACAGTCATTTCAAAGATATCAAACTTCTTAGGCCCTACTTCACTCTATGTGCAAGGGGAAAGTGGAACCAATATAGTAAGATGATTGCAGACTAGCCTATTTTTCAAATGTATCATCTACACTTTATGAACAGAATTTAGAAAAAAGCAAGATGTGTATGCAGGGTTGCAAATATTGTTTATTTTTCAGCATCAGCACCAGATTTTGGAAGTTCTCTTTTTCCAAGCACAGTCTTAAGGCTTGTTTCCCACATTACTTCTGTAGCTCAGCACTGTTGGGCAAGAACATGGAAATCCAGGTTGGCTCCTTTACATTTGAGGAATGTAAAATTAACTGTTTCTCTTTTATTTCTTGTGAATGTTGCTAGTCAAAGTACTTTAAAGACCTTGGAAAGAGACTGCACTGCACCTATGGGTGAAGCAGAGACCAAACGCACCAAGAAGAAACATCAGGGCAAATGATGTTAGGCTTTAGCTCTGCATTGACAAAGTGAAGTGGCCCCTTGATCATGAAGCTTGTCCCTTCTGATGGCCTTCTACAATGAAAACTACCTGGACAGATGAGGGGAGAGCAGTGATGTTGCCGACCTTAACTGCAAGGCTTTTGACACTGTCTCTCATATCATCCTTACAGTCCTGCACCTGAAGATGAGTAATGCCATGCTCCAGCACAGGCTGAGGGCCAGCCTGCTGGAAAGCAGCTTTGTGGAGAGGGACCTGGGGGTCCTGGTGGACAACAACCTGTCCCTGAGCCAGCAGTCCCCATGTCCAAGAAGGCAAATGTATCCTGGGGTGCATCAGGAAGAACAGTGCCAGCAGGTCAAGGGAGGTGATCCTGACCCTCTACTCAGCCCTGGTGAGGCACATCTGGAGTGCTGTGTCCAATTTGGGGCTGCTTGGTACAAGAGAGACATGGAGCTCCTGGAGTGAGTCCAGTAGGGGGCTATGAAAATGATGAAGGAATTGGAGCATCTCCCTTCTGAGGAATGGCTGAGGGAGCTGGGCCTGCTCAGCCTGAGAAGAGATGACTGAGGGGTGTCTTCATCAATGTCTATCAGCATCTCAAGGGAGGGTGCCAAGAGGGTGGACCAGGCTCTTGTCAATGGTGCCCAGCAGTAGGATAGGGGGGAATGGGCAGAAACTGACACACAGGAAGTTCCACCTGGATATGAAGTAATTCCTTACTGTGCATATGACCAAGCATAGGAACAGGCTGCCCAGAGAGGTGGTGGAGATAGTCCAGAATCATCCGGACGCAATCCTGTGCCATGTGCTCTGGGATGATCCTGCCTAAGCAGGGAGGTTGGACCAGATGATCCATTGTGGTCCCTTCCAACCTGACCCACTCTGTATTTTTGTGCCAAGACAGGTGATGATGCTGCTAATTGACGGTATCACTGGGCTTCTTTGAGCACAGGGAAAAGATAACTTGTTAAGCCTGAAAATCATTAACAAAAAACATTCAGCAGCATTTCCAATAAACAAGAAAACAGAATAGAAATGTTTAAGAAAATTTAATATATTTGGGATTACGAAGTGCCCTTTAATTCACGATGATCAAGAAGCAGGAAAAAGTGACTAGCATACATGTCTCTGCTTTAAATAAAGAGATGGTAAATGGATGTCAAGAATCTTGGAGGAAGAATTAATTAATACTGAAAAATATAAATAAAATGGTGACAGAAATGCAATACTACAAATTACTAAAATAGCTTTAAAAAGTTTTTTAATGCCTTAATTTGACATGTGATAAAAATCATCACTTAAAAAAGATAACATTATTTGCAAATTGAGCAAGAGGACCTGATGATAGCTATATATAATCAGTTGTCACCTTGCAGCTCAATTAGCCCTCATGTAAAAATGAGGCATGTAAGGAGAAATGAGGTTTTGACATTATCTCTGCCAGCAAGATAATTACACAGCCTTCATTTAACAGTAGGGCAACACTACTGTAGCAACAAATTAACTCAGCTCCATTTGCAATTCATGGTGTGTTTTCTCATTTAATACCATTTGTCTTACCCCAAGTGAATGTTTCCATTAGTTTTCTCCAGCATAGCAAAACACTCTTTGACTTCATACATTACATCACCAACTACTTTAGTTCCAGTAACTTTCTGAAAGCTGTATAAATTTGATTAAGTGATTCCTCCCCTTCCCCTCAGCTTTAACTAAACCATTCTTTTTTTGGTTTACAGCCAAATAATAATATTGCAGGTGCTTTTGAATTTAATGAGCAAGGACCTGATTCCTTTCCATGTTCATTTCATTACTGTAGGTGACACCAGAAGCACCAATTTCCTTTGTTTTATGAAAATATATATAAATACACATGTATCTGTTAAGTCCAAATGGAATTTCAACAGCATTGGTAAATAAAATGCTACTCACTGCTTAATGGAAGTGTTATTAAGCATAACAAGCTTGTGCACAAAACTTAGACCCAAACACTTCAACCGAAGTTGTCGTGTCTATCTTTGGTTACTCTTCAGAAAACATGCACGCACAGCATTTTTTAAAAAATTCATGCAACTTCTTAAATGACATTTAAGAAGGGACTGAGTGCCAGAACTAACTTCCCACAAACTTGGATGTGCACTAACTTAATTTCTAGACTTACCTTCATTATTGCCAACCTATAGGAAGAGCCAGCATTCAAATAAAGCTCTGAAGAGCTCCTTAGTGCACGTACTAAACACTCATGTACAAAACCTAAGAACACCCTTCCGGCAGCAATCAGTTAGCTCTACATGTGCGTTTTGTAAGTCTGGAGAACAATCAACAATCACCTGATGGTGTCTTCACTGCCAACTACGCAGAAGGTAGCAAAAATGTCTGAAAATTGCCATACTTTTTGGCCTAGGAAAATGTTTACGTACTATTACATACTATTTTGTAAATACTTCAATTGCTAATCATCTTTTAAAAGGGACACAATTGCTAAACCCTTTTCAGAAAGCAACATAAATAGTTTGAAGTCTTTTCTAAATCTTTGAAAATCCCTGTCTTTTAAAGAAAGGTCCCATCTGCGTCAGAACGTCAATTACACTGGAGCTAGAAAATGCACAAAGGACTGTCTGTCCTGTTATTCAGAAGGAAATTAAGAAATTAATTACTGATTTCCAAAGCTGATTTCTCAGCATCTTCATTTTCTTCCTCATAACCACTCCTTCATTGTAATACAAGAAGTTTTTCACTAGTTATGCAAAACTCTAAGACGATTTATAACTTCTTGATCTTCCCAAGAATTCTTACTATAAAAGCCTAAAACCTACTACAACTACAATTGTACTGACAAATACATAGAGGAGGTAGTAGAGGATCGTCCATCACAGTGACAATCCATCACAAAAATAACCCACCCAGAACATATAGGCCTAAAAACTTGAAATTGTCACTGCAGCCAGTACAAATTGTGGCAGCTTGGAACAGCTAGGTTTCTCAAAAGTAAGGTCCTTCTTTGTCTACTATTCCCTTCTGCATCAATCAACAAATTTTTAGAAGATATGCACTGGTTTTAATCACATACTGTAAAAGATCAGATGTTTTTTGCACCAGTCGTAGGTCTGTTATCATTCCCATCATATTGAAAGCTTATCCAACAGATGCCCTCCTCTTACCCTCCAGTGGTTCTTTGTGCACTCAAGATTAACATGCTAACACAATGTTTTTTATGTATTAACCAGCGTGAGATATTTGGAGGAGTCTTTGTTGCCATAAAATAAGGAAAGTTGCACTAAAGGCATCCAAATTGTGTTCACTTACAGGCAACAAGAGTAAAAGACGATGCCAGCACTTTGTGCAAAGTATTCCATGCAAAAACTAATTAAAGGGGTTGAAAAACGGTATTATAGGTAGGCTTTTGAAACTTCATTTAAAATTGGCTACCAATGATATGCTGAATGTCACCTTTTCTAGTAAGAATGAACAACCTCTCTGATAATAATCTAATCCACTACAAAAAGCATAACCATTTTTTAAAGTATTTAACAAACATGAAGTCTCTGCTTGTCAAAGGAAAGCAACAACTATTTTCCAAATTAATTAAATAGAATAACAAATAGAACTGACACACAGATGATTTATCTAACTAAAGTTCACAAGATATATTTAGCCTATAGTAAAAGAAAGGGTGTCACTTTTTGTTACATGATTCCAAGGTGACTGCTTATATTTTGAACTGCTAGGCTAATGCTAGCCTGAGCACAAATCTGTCTTTTATTTCATAATTAATTCTCAGTGTCAAAACCAGTAGATGTCTTTTTTTGTATCAACATAGTCTGTCTGTTAAATATACCACCATAAAAATCAGGCTTGAAATCAGAATAATGTTATGACAGTATGAAAGCACATAAAGAGATTTCTGAAGGATATACCAAATTCAGGCTCAAGCAAGAAAATAAGTGAGCTCTTAAACTCACTTGATTGTAAGACTCAGTTTCACAGAAACATAGGTTTCTTTAAATAGAATAACTGACAAATACATGCTAAATGAAACCGGTCATGCTGGTATCTTAATATGTAAACCAAATAGCATTCTTTTAAATAGATGAGGGCTGGATTTTGTATCATTACTATCTACTTGTATAGAGAATGTAGAGCCTCTACCAACAAAGGCAAGTTTGTTTGGGGTAGAATGGTGACACAGAAAGGAAATTGCTGAAACATACAGTGCTGTGAGTCACTCTTAGAAACCCCCAAGTGCTTAAGAGTTGCAGTTCCAGAGTTAAAATTTTAAGTTAGACCCTATGAAACAACTTCCCCAGAACCAGTTCCTCCACTGCTGCTGGACACTATCTCCAATGCAGTTAATAAAGCATGGTTTTGCACATCATACAACAATCTGGACTTCACTGTGACAGAGAGCTCTAAACACCCATTGTCCTTGAACTTCCTTGAAGGCAGAAAGCCTTGGAGAAACGCTGTCTTCCCATGACTGGTCCTGTGCTCTGCCTGATTGAAATGGGAGGTAATTTCAATGACACATTAAAAATCCTGTCTGAACAGGGTTTCAGCTCCTTTCTGTTGCAATGTAACAAAATGGAGAAGTACTCCACGTATCTGCTGGGTTTACATCAAGCTAGGCCTGCACACTGGAGGATGCTTAGCTCCGCAACTTGAAAAACAGAGGAAGCTGAGGTTCTGCAGCACATCCATGTTGATGATTCTCAAGTGTGCTCATCTTCCAGCTCTTAGCTTTCATCTAATGCAGATCTCAGCTCCTTTCCTGAAGCCTCACCCTGACATGGCAGTGTCAGTTTAACACTAATACAGTTCTAAAAGAACAAAACAAACCTGAATCACCTGTTTCTTGTTCCTGTTTCCAAAAGCTCTTAATAACCCTACAGAACTGTGACTTGCAGTGATACTCATTGCCCAGTCTTCCTTCCTTGTCTGCTATTCTCATCTTAGACAAAAGTTCAGGTTTCAGATTCAGAGTGCCATATTAATTGAACTCTACCACCAATATCAAGAAATCTAATTCAAGCCTTCCATCATTTTTCATGCCCCCCAGACATTTTTATATATTTTATTTCATGCCATCTCCTTCTCCCTTGTTAGAGAGACCAGATTCCATGTTTTTTTTTTTACATTTTTATTTTTAAATGCTCCTATAGCATTAGCAGCTTTCTGACTTCTTCCTGTCTCTATTTTTCACAAACTCATCTGTACAGCTTTCACCCTTCCTCCAGTTAATTCCCTTTGGAAGACCCTCATCTGCCATGCTGCCCATGAGAAATCCCAGCTGATTTATACTGACAAGTTAATTAAAAACCCCAACAGAACAGCTTATTCTTATTTAGCCAACAGTCACATATCCTGCTATACTATTTCCCTCAATCTCCTTTGCATGTATGTTTTTATCTCCTTGTGGCAGGAACAGTGTTTTTTACATTTGGAAAGTACCTATTTGTGAGAATAACAGAAAACAAGTACAAGTATGTGAGACTTAAGGCCACAAGGAACAAAAATCCCAAGTTGTAAACATGTTAAAAATGATTGATAAACTCCAATTAAAATAGTAAAATTTAAATCTGCCAGTGTTTATGCTCTCTTTTCTAGACTACAGTGCATCTAGCTTTGCATTGTAATTTTCAATTTTTTTTTAGTGAGTTGATTCAACCCACTCAAATGCTGAGAAGTGGGATGGGATGGTGAAAGCAAGTGGACAAATTAAAGTTAAGAAATTTCAGTAAAATGCTCAACTACTTCACTAGATTGAAAAGAGTAGGATCAACCAAGGATGTACATCTTCTTACCCTCCCCTCCTTTAGGGACTGTAAGCTGTTTTAAGCCAGTTTGGCTGCACTATTTAACTTCTCCTTAGGATAGTGAATAAATTGTTAACCTTCAGGGTGCTGGTAGGGGGAGATTACCACAGAAGAATGTTTCAAATACTTTAATGAAACAAATCCTATGCTGCTGAATTAACCTATTCTACCTTGAACAAGAAAGATGAAAACCAAATCTATAAGCCAACAAGCTTAACCATAAGAAAACCTAATATATACCAGGGAAAAGAATCCAAAAAAATATTTCCATTAAGAATGACATTATAAATAAGTTTAGATTAATTATTATAATGAAAGTTTTCAATTATTTTACATTACTGGCCTTATTATTTTGAAACTATACTTCACAATAAATTTTCAAAGAACTTCATGCCTATTAAATAGTTTCATAGAATATGCAAACAAGAAAGATGCTCATTTTAAGGAAAAAAAAAGCTTAACTTAAAAATATTAATTTCTTGACTTACTTGCAATGAGGAAATACAAATAAACAACATGTATTAAAGACATTTTTGATCACTTTATTGAAGCCTCAGTTACATTCTGTTGTCCATCTGAAAACTGGGTGGATGAAATTAATTTAATAGGGGAGCTGAATAGATACTGAAAATGGAGCAAAGATGTGGGTGGCACTTGCCAATATTTCAAAAAAATTTTGAAGTTCCACTTGATCATCTATTAAGAATATGTTATTACACATAAAAATTATTAAATGAAAATATTTCAATACAAGAATTTAGCATAACAGTACAACTCATAATAAAAGTTTAGATATTGAGGCAATTCACATTTCTAAAACTACAGATTAACATCCTAAACTACTGGGTTTTTCTTCAGTTACAGATCAGGGGAAAAGTTAAAAAAACATGTAGTTATGTGTAGATTATTATTTTTATGCTTCCTGGGCTTTTTTCCCAGAAGCAGCAAATCAATATAATCAAGAATTCAAAAAATAATATGCATGTTTATCTACAGCAAAGCAGTCTGTTGTTTTTCAGACTAAATGAATATTTCCATAAGCACATTTCATATATTAAACCAGATTCTTAGAAAGTGTAATCATTTGGGAACCTACACTTACTTTAAAGTGGAAGTCAAACACCTACATGACTTGGCAACAAGAAACCTAATACTGCAGATAACCTCCCTGCTAAACAGGAAATGCTCTGTTTGGGGGGGGGTTTCTTATCTCTGCCCCTTTCTGCTTTCTGCCTACAACTCATACAAAAATTTAAGAGGCCTAGCTAATACAGTAGACAGAGAAGTGTTAATGACTGAGCTCCCTATAATTGGTCAACAGCTTTACAGAGTAAAGGTTTTGGACAGAGGATAAAATGAGCAGCTTTGATAAGGCAGTCAAGCCAGGCTGTAGATTCTGGTTAATATTCTTTGCTGATTTAATAGTGGTAATTCCCAAGATAGGCATTGCTTCTGATGTAGGACTACCAAAGCACTTGAATTTAAATGTTTCCCTGTAAAATTTAAGCACTTGGTCAAGTGCATAAATCTCTATCAAGAGACTGCATGCACCCTTTCAATATTGAGCACTGTTCAGTTAGCCAAAAGACTAAGTGAGATTAAGTCTCTGCCAAAACTGGTCCTTAACCACTCAATTAAGTCTGACATGCTTTAAGAGACAAAAGGTGTTTAATCAGTTGTTACGGGTTTTTCTGACAGCTTGAGTATATGCACTCTACTCTGTTCTTACTCAAGTAGATCCCCAAAACTTCTGCAATATTACTTCAAGCCCACAAAAGGCAACACAGCACACTTCCCGTTTCGAGACTGGATACACACTGGTGCCAAAAATAAATACGAAGCTTCAGGTAACAGGAAAGACAAAGTAAAGATGGACGGTGATGTGAAAGATGATCATTAGTCCAAACCTAAACAAGTTTTCAAATAACTTGACAGTCTTATTTCTCAATTTTAACTTACATAATCAAAAACTAAAGGTAAAATCCCACCAGGAAACAGTTTGTCCTAAATAACTCATTGCTGCTAAAAGGGGCTGTCCTGCATACCCTCTTTCCATCTTGCTGCTAGCTTCACACTCATGTATGAGAGGTGATGCTTCTCTCCTTCTCCAGATCACTTGCAGCTCACTAAGATCACAAAGACAGCCTCAAAAGAAAAGTCTGTGGCTTTTCCCCCCTGCTTTGGTGGATTGAGGTAACTCAGAAATAAGTTATAATTCAGAGCTCTGGTAAAATGTATGACAGGAACCACATGGCCTGGAGCAGGTAGGTTAATAGCTAGGATAGAATTAAAGAAAGGAAGAAATGAAGCAAGTCTTTGCCTTCCAATGGCAGGTAACCACTCGATCAACTTAGCTACCCCAGAGACCTGACATTTCAAATTTTTCGACATGTTTTCTTCAAATATTAGAAAGCCACAATATCCATTTCAATTCTCATTAACTGAAAGACTGAAATGAAGTAACAGTGAAAACAAACAAGCAATATTTTGTTTCCTTCAAGCTTCCCACATAATTCAGATAATGCATCACAGCTGGAAGAGGCTTACTGAGCTTGTGTGACCCACTACCATTCAGTAAACAATTCACATGCAGAGCTGCCTCCCTTTGCATCAAACCAATTGTGTTATAATGGAATGAGTGTGATACTTGAAAGAATTGCTTACAATTGCACATACAAGAGAAAAAGATAGCTAAGTCTAAATTAAGATGTTGGCTATGAAGTTTCCAATAGGACCTTGACATGACTGTTGACCTACTCATGACATGATCACACCAGTAAGGATTTGGAATTCTATTAGTATTACCAGAGGAAAAAAGTCAAGGAGTCATCAGGAAAATAAATCTATATCTGCTACTCCATCAGCCAATTACTGTTGTTAAAGTGGAATTAGATGAGTATTGACAATGTGAAGGGGATAAGGATTAAGCAGATGACAGAGCATACAGCTAGCATTGCTGTTCTGGATTTTTTTTTTTTTTCTTCCCTACAGAAAGCCTTAAAAAAATTCAGATGGGAAAGGAATATACTACACAGAATACAGTGTTGTAACTCTGATCATGTCCTGAAGTAGCAGTTATATACATTAGCCTTCCAGCCAATCACAAAACCAGGCCAAACCCTAAATACAGTGTTGGAGTCCACTAAGGCAAGAGTTTGACATGACATTAACTTGACAACTCACTTCAACCTCAATTATCTGCATGCCATGAAGTAATGCAATTAAATTATGTTAGAGGTATTTTTCTTAGTTCTTAAGAAATGTTTCAATGTAATAAATGAAACCATAAAAACTTCTCAGTTAAATGAAGCAGTCTTCATGAAGTCAGTGGACTTTTGACATTTAAGAAGTTAACTTCACAGCAATTTTGTAAATCTTTTTAAATACTTCTAGTAATGGGAAAAAGGGCAGACCTGAAATTCTTTCTGATTATTTATTTCGGCTGATATACCTATCAGGCTGCAATCTGGCTTTAGCTTTGGCTACATTCCCATTAATCTCTTTTTAAACACAGACACACATGAAAAGTGTGTATTTCCACATGGAACAAACATTACACAAAAACTTAGCAATTACCTCCTGTGGTCTAGATTCCACAAACACTCAACTTCTTTAGGGTAATATAAGGAACATAAGTCAATCAGTGTGAATGAATCATACTGAAGCTGTGCTAAGGTAATATAAATTTTAATTGTCTGCAAGTGTTACTGAGGATGCTAACACTGAAAAACATAGGGGAAAAATATCCCCAGACAGATTGCATCAAATTCTGTTTTGAATAAAACACTTATTATCTCTGAATGTCATTAATTTTAAATAATGAAAAACGTTTATTTTCAGTAAAAGTGTTAAATTCCTGCGGAATTGCACTGCTATAACATAGTTCTCCTCCATGATCAGAAGTACTGAACCATGAACTGTGTCTCTATGCAAACCAAAGGAAGAAACTCACTGTATTCAAGCAACTTAGTACTATTGTATGAATCAGTTTGCTTATTTGATCCAAATAAACATCAAGATTGGCAGCTGACATAATACAAGGTAAGAGGAAATTGGAAGGAATCAAATCACTGAACTTCTAGAGATTAAAATTCCAAGTGATAGATAAAAAAAGATAGCAGGAAGATGCATGCACACTAATTATTTAATTTTATTTAATAGTTATTAGTGCTCTTAGATGTAAATGTGCTTTATATACAGTTCAAAGAATTAATCTGCTGTTATTTCTCTTCATGCTTCACTTGACCAAACCTAGCAGAGACTCAATTCTTATTCTGGGCTACCAGAAAGCAAATGTCTGCTTCCACCTTGACCCATCATTCCTGGAACTCAAGGGACCTGCCCTTCTTGAAAATTTGCCAAGAATTTTCTTGGCATTATCTTTTATCAGTACCTCAGGGAAATTTAACCTTAGACACTATTAAAACAGAAAAACACAACATATTTAGAATATTCAAAGAAAAGTTAAAGTAAGTCTTAGAGGTCACTACAGCCGTACATCTAGACATTAAAAAAAAAAAAAAAGGAAAAAGTATGGCTTCTGTTGGAAAAAAGCTATGAGTACAATTAATTAAAATATAAATAACATTGTCTAAAATAATTAAGGATAACAGAGAATACTAATTACTAAACATAAATGACCTGGCCAACAAATCAATAAAATCAGTGCTTCTGAAGTTTCTATTCCAACTATCTCTACCTGTTCACGATGAATTCTCCAGGGAGATAAAGCAAACTGGGAGGGGAAAAAAAAAATTAAAAAAAAAAAAAAAAAAAAAAAAAAAAAAAAAAACCTACCCGGGTTTTTTTATTTTTTANAAAAAATCAAGCAACTCTACCTGGTTTCTTATAGCTTTACACCTGACATTTAAGTGACTTTGAGGTCTAAACAAAGGCACAAACACTGATCAAATGTTGAAGCATTTATAAGGTTACTCCCACATGGGTTTCTTTCATGCTAATAACTAAGTTTATGCCATAAGTCTTTCCTCAAGGGAGTTAATAAATTTAGGTTTGTCACTTCAGCTGGCTACATCTTTTCACAAAACTTGAGGTATTAAATACTCGTTTACATCTGAATGACTGTCAAATTTAAGTGAATTGTCAAATTAACTTGGAATTTCCTGAAGATATTAGAATGAAGCAAGAAGGAAGAAGGAAAAGTGATGACAGCTCACATCACTTCCATAGAAAATCCAGGTAAAAAAGGCCAATAAAAATTGGCTTTCCACTATAGAATGACAATGGATAACACACCTCTCTCCCCCTTCTTGACAAAACAGATTTATTACACTGGAAAAAATAGAAGTACCAACTCCACAGAATGTATCATCAACGACAGAGGCTGTACAAATCCAGAAGTACATTTCAATTATTATAGAAAATCTGAGATAAGATACCTAGAAGTTCAAAGTAATGTCACTTAGATAGACAAAGTTGTTGAATTTTTTTCTTTCTAAGTTATATTAACTCTACTGATATACAGCAGCTCTGGACAAACATTTTTTTCTTGACCGTGTACAGAGCAAACACTGCAGACCTCACAGCATGGATCTCACATGTTCCACTGCTAGGAGGCTCTGGCAATCACTCTCAACTTATCCCTAAGCACAGAAACTATGTACCCAATTTCCAGAAGTGTCTCTACAATGTGGCTGCCCAATGTCACTCGAATGAAGATTTTTTTAAGAGTCCATGAAAACATTTCTACAATTTTCCTTTTCTTCCTTGATCTACTATTTCCACTAAAAACAAAGCATCTGTGGTCATAATCCATTCTTTCAACCTGTTGTAAATGTTCATATTAAAGATTAGTATTGTATTAAAATAGATTATTTACTTTCAGAATTACATGCATGTTTAATACCAATAGAAACACACTAGCCAGATCCCATTAAGAGAGAATTCTGACCTTTTAAAAGTGAAAAGAAAATTACTTCTGGTTTCTTTTTCAGTAGCCACCACTCCCAAAAATAATCTCTTAGTGACCTTCTAGAGGCCAAGCAACTGGAATGACAGTAGCTAAAAACAAAAAACATCACAACAGTTTTTAGGGAACCGGTCAGTCCCCCAGGTGAATCTAACTGGCATTTGGAAAGATTTTTATGAACTTACTGTGACCTCAGTCAACAGACAAAAAACCCCTCAAATTTACAATGCTTTCTTGATCTGCACCAGACTGATGTTGCACTAGCAAGCTTAAACCCACTAGATGTTATGCCCAGCTTTACATCTCAGCTGATTTTCAGATCAGCAATCAGCAGAATAGGCTGGGCAAGGCAGAGAAATGGACAAAGAAGTTTTAACAAAGTAAGTCAGAGAATGCCCCTACAGCCTATCAACTATTACACACTTGTTAATTTGCTTACTTAGGACAAAAGAGTAGTTTAACACTCAGGGACAAGAGAACTAACTGAGATGAGAGAGCAGCAGTTCGATTATTTGCATTGGTAACTCCTACACCTATTTTAAAAACAAATGACTAGTGCACAAGCAACTGGCAGATGACTAGAAGTGGACAAAAGGTGATTAAAACGTATTCTCAAAAAAGATACAACTGAAACATTTTACTGAACAGCACTTACAGTAAAAACAGTAATTCTGACAACTCAGTACTATTATGCCACCATTAGGCCTTGGGAGCTTTGAAGCCCACATTAGGATCTTTAAGGCATTAAAAAAAACCCCTAACCTCAGGCGGAACCTTTGTATTTAAGCACTTATTAGGAGTTGAAAACTCAGAGAGAAAAGAAGGGTCACGTTTGAATGACTGCAACTTTGTATGAATTCAGAGTGCAAATGGCAGCATCTCTTCTCAGTTAAGGGACATTACAAATACCTGTAAAAGTGATTGAGAATAAAGGGCAAAAGAGCAAAGAACACACAAACAAGTGAAACGCAGAAATATAAACTTCAACCAATCCACTAAATGTAACCTGCCTTGCCAGATCTTTTTTAACTTATTGGAAAAGTTGCTCTACTTAATATTGACAAAGAGATGTGTAAATCAATACATTTGGAACAAGCAATATATTTTAATTTAAAAATGTTCAAACTGCAGCAGTAAATCTATGCACTTAGCACATACAAATCAGAGGGGTTTGCTTCTTGGGTAGTTTTGACAAGATAAGACAAGATGGTATGCAAAGCTCAGATGCAAGCAACATCACAAACATTTTCAAAAATATACTAGCTGTAAGTAGGAACATGTTGAAATGAACTCTATTACCACTGGCTTGAATTTACCTAATGAAGTCAAGGAAAAGACACCATAGAAAAACACTCAGTTTTCTGTTTTGCAATGTCCAACTACTTGTTAATGTCATGAAGTTAAGACTCAGGCTGCTCTCAGTAAAACGTCAGAGGAGAAAAGAAAAAGAGTTAGGAAAAAAAGCACTCTAAAAGTCTCAAGTGTAAATAAAGACTCCTTGTTTCTTTCTTATGGTATAATACTGCCCCCACACATTCTCCCCATGCTACTTCAAAATTGCCTCACTACCTTTCCTAATCATTGTCTCTTAGATGTACTAAGTTTAAAAAATTTTCAATAAAAATATACAAATCTGAAACTCATTACTCAATTTCACATTATAACATGGACCTAAGTGTGCCATACCACAACCCCCCACCCAGTTTTATTTTTATTATTATTATTATTATTATTAAAAAACATACTACAGTAAAATAGGAGCTTCTTTTCAAGTCTGCAAAATATACTTTTAGTAAATTTCAAAAATAAAAGTTTGGTAGGAAATCATTTACTAAAAGGGGATGAGGTAGGATTCTATTAACTATGTATTGAAAGTGTAATTACTTGAAAAAGAGCATGCAAGCTGGGACAGTCTCAAGTATCTCAAGTTAAAGAAGTGTTAATTAATGTCTTCTATAATAGTTATTTATGATTCTCATTTTATGTTCATCACTACAGAAAGGTAATTGTGATAAAGGCAGACAAACCAGTCTTTAAAAAGGGAAAAAACTGTAGAGATTATTTCAGAATAGGCTTAAATTTCTAAAGCTATAATTGCATTTGTTAGAAACAATGATGTCACCTTTATTTCATACACTTGTATAGACCAAAAATTTTCTTGGCAGCACCACCGCTCTTTGTGTTTGCCCTACTTGCTGTAGCCTAGAATATAATCAAAGTTTCAGCTGTTTCTGCAAATGGATTCATCAAGTTCGTAGTAATCTGAAATTGGACTACAACTTTGATCATAACAAATTAGTGCTAATAAGGCCAACTGTTCATTCACCATGGTGCTATGCTAGATTTGTGATGAATGGTTAAAAGACTGATTATTATTTTACTTGTAACTACAGTCAGAGAACATTAGAAGCAAGAGGCAGCACAAATCATTCAAAGCGGATTTCAGCAATTGGTATCTTAAAACAAGTGAGAAAATATTTCTCATTTCTCTTCTTCCCCACTTCCTATAAACACCAACCAGTAATACATTCATGTCTAATAGCTAAACCCTATCCAAAGGTAAAATCTAAATTCTTAAACGGCTTCAGGGAAATGGTTGTGGATAATAAAATGGTGTTTTAAGAGCAACTCGTAATTCCACTGGAATGTGCAAACGCCCAAATATACTTACCAAGTAATAGAATTTGAGATTGTTGTAACTACCCAGCAAGCCAGTCTGATATCCCTGAACAAGACAGTGACAAGTGTATTTAGTGTATCATGATTGTTCTTTAAAAAGGTTTCTTGTGACATTTTAGGTTGAATAGAGGATTAAATAATTCAGAAAGAACATTTATCTTATCCTTACCACTAAAAGTGAAAAATTTAAAATATCAAAAACGTGTTGAAAACAACTGCACTGTCTTCCTGATTATTTGGGTCCTGTCTTCAAAACCACATTCCTCTCTCAGCCTACACACTCATCCCATAACAAAGTTTTTGATGTAATTTGAGTAGTGGAAAAAAATCTGACTTTTCCTGGTAAACTACCAAGGATTTTTATCAAAGTATTAAGAATTTTCCCCTTTGAATCAGAGGGTTGCTGGTTACAATACTCTATCCTTTGCAATCCAAGTAAATCCCTTCTGCTGGGATGACTGTCTTGAATCAGTCTCTGGATGCCCAGAGTTCATAATGCTCCTAAGCAGCTGTGGTGCTGTTTTCAGCACTGACGCACTGCCAAGCAAGGCCTGTTCCTGTTTTTCAGTCTGTGCTGTCACCGCTCTTCAATGGCAACGCAGAAGTAAACATTAGGCTTTACTGTGACAAATAAATTCATTTAAAATGACTACCAAAACCAGTACAAACAATGTGGTAAGGAAGGAAATGATAAATAAAAAATACTGTCAAAAAGACCCAAAGAGAAAATGCCATGAAGCATTTCTGGCAAATGAGAGTCCAAGAAACAATATATATGACATTACAGGTGGTTTTCCCTGTATGCTCTTCCAGACCTGCCCTTACAGTGACACTACGTGGCAGCCCAAGGCAGGACTGATGGAAGAGAGAAGGGAGGTTCTGGTTTATCTTTGTCTTATATAAGACAATTAAGCAAGACGTTTTTAGCTTATATTTGGACAACACAGAACTCTTAACATTCTCATTAAATATATGAAGCATAATGGTCTGGGGTCATGCAATGCATGCAGTGGGTTACAGGACAGGAAGCAGGCAGAGCATGATGGAGCCTGCAAGCTGCCACCTCCTGCAGCGCCTCTCTGAACAGTTGCTTCTACTCATGTGCATGTGTTTTCTGAGCCCTAAGGAATACGACACAGATTTCCTGTGCTACCTGGAATTCACTTATCTAAGCCGGATAGAGAGAGAGCTAACTTGCCAAGCCTGGCAATTCAGACAGAATGCCAGGGATGGGAAGAAAGCAGGGCCCCCCCGCGAAAAACACAGGTGATACTGACAGTGCAGCACAAAGATTCAGATTGCTTGAAAAGAGAGCCTCCAGCACTAAGATTTTAAGTCTCTTTCTCATTGTTTTACAATATAAACAGTTTATTATATTTTTAGTAAATCTAAACAATACTTATTTAATAAAATACTTAAGCATGGGGAAACACTTTGCATTTATTTTTGGCAATGCATGCTACAATCTGCCTAACACATCAGCAAGAATCTTTTCTTTTCCCATACCCCCATTTTAAAATTCCTTTATTTAATAAATATGCATCTTTCTGCTACATGCTGTACATCAAAGCTCCTTCCTTGTTCTTCTTAAAGACCATGCACTATAAACCCTATTCTGCGCCACCGATTTTAAATTTCATCTATAAAAGTCATTTTACATATACTACAAATAACAATACATGCCTCAGTTTGAATATTAAAGCTGTAATTCAATTTCAAGGTTCTTCTGACAGTATTCCAGTATCACACCTTTTTTTTTTCAAGATGCTACTTGAATCCTTTTTAGTAAATTCACAAACTACCACAAATCAACAGCTTAAAAGCAGATGTATTTCATCAAGAACTTCATTAGAGCTTGTTGTTATCAATGTAAACAGTATTAGGATGGTCCTATATATAATAGAAATGAACAGAAATATTTAAAATTAATAGAAGTTACATGATTCCATGTTTATAATCCACACCCTAGCACCCATTCTTTTCAACTTGCTATGTATTTTCTTCTTGCATTCCTATCAAACAGAAGGGAGAGTATTATTAGCTATTAGACAGATACATGAAAAACCCAGAGATAAATACAGATTTACAGAGTGTAAACTCACCTAAGTCTCTGTTCCTTAGATTTATTAGCTTTAATTACTCAGAGATGATACTAGGCTTTGACCGGATGAAATAAACATAATTTAGCTTCTATGAATCTGGTTAACAGCCTCAATAGAGTGTAGATAGTGGTCAGGGACTGACCTGCGCCAGTCACATTTGCTACTTGTTGGCTCCATGATGGTAAAAGTCAACTCACTCTACACCAAAATGGAACCAGGAGGCCCTGCTGCTCCTGTGAAAAGAGTATTTAGGAGTGGGAGGCAAAAGCCAAAAGGAGATACAGACAACAGGATGCAGAAAGGAGATGTCAGAAGGGCACAAAAGTTAAACAGAGGAGATGCAAGAGTGAGACCCACTGGTCTGTAGTTCCCCAGATCCTCCTTTCTCCCCTTTTTAAAAACAGGAGCGGCGTTTCCCTTTTTCCAGACACTGGGGACATTGCCTGATAGCCACGACTTTTCAAATATGATGAAAAATGGCTTGGCAACAATATCAGTCAGTTCCCCCATCCCAGGTCACAAAGACCTGTGGCTGTTCAGCTTCATCAAGTGATCCCGAACCTACTCTTTGCTTATAGTGGGAGGGACTTCCTCCACATCTACACAGGAATCAGGCACTTGAAGCTGTGTTTTGGGAGACAGCACAAACTCAGCACAAACTCTGCCAACTTACATGTGGAGCCTGGAACAATTCACATCATACAATGCCTCCCTTCAAATAGGTGGTTTGGAGTTATGATGGTTGCATGCATGTATGCAGGTTTAAACAGCTAAGAAAAGGGAACTGCAGGTATCACTGGGAAAGAAAAGAGACCGGAGTCAGGAAAAAAAGAGAAGGGGAAGGAAAATTTACCGTGGCAAAAACATTTTGTCAAATGCCAGCAGAAAGAAATCCTTAGGAAACTGAAGTTGTCTGAAATGGTCAAGAATAGTTGTATTTGCTAACTGCATTTTCTATAGTGCCAACAAGCAAACATGGCATTTAATTCGATCTTCAACCTGTTGAAAACCCATGTTCAAAGTCTGCCATGTGAAATTGGGCACAGTAAACACATGCACTTGTTACTGAAAGTCCTAGAAGCAGCACCCATTTTTCCAGCCCACAAAACCAAGTCAGTGCTACCCAATACAAACAAAAATACACATGGAATTCAGAGACATACACAGCCAGGAGAGCACACAAATTAACAATTCCTAGCCAGAATATTTCTTGGTAAGAGAAAGAAACACAAATATAACAAACCAAGGACTGGTATAATCCATAGTTCTTAGGTCAACTTGCTCCACTTGGAAGAGGCTAGAGAAATTAAAGTGCATGGTAAAACACCAGGAAAATCTCAAAGGGGTTCTCCCCAGTCTCAACCTTCCACAACCTACCATCTTGCTGCATATGGCAAAAACTCACGGCAATGCCCACCAAAAAACTCTACCTATCTAACCTTTTCTGTTTGACAATGTCCAAATCAGCCATTGCTGCACAATAAATGAGTCCCTGCCAAACACTCGGGAGACCCTTGATCAGGAGTAATTGCCACTGAGAGAATTCATGAGGATTCCTGCTTTGGCCTAATTGATGAGGATTGCTGGTTTGGGGTATCACTTTTGTGAGAGAAAACTTAACGTGCCTGGGGTTAACCAGCCTTCTCCAAATTGTTCATTGGAGACAAGTTCTGAAGTGTGTAAGTGCTGCTGTTCAAACAACAATTAAGCAATACTGTTTTGTCAGGCCACACAATATCTAGATGACACTACACAACACTGGACACATGGATAAAGAAGACCAATCTCTATAAAGCAGACAACCATGAAAACTTGAATAAGACAGATGCACAAACCTGGACAAGTATCACCAGCTTCCTTGGAAGGCTCAGTCAGAAGATGTGTGCTAAGGAAAGCACACAAAGCTTTAAAAAGTCTGCTCCGAGAGAATTTGTGCCAGGCATTTTGCCAAAGGATAGATCATTAATGGTTTTGATGATCTCCCCTTGGAGAGGGGGCTGCCAAGACAAATCCTCTTAGTTATACTAGAGAGGTTAAGTGAGGTCAAAAAGTCCCATCTCTCCCCAGCTGTGGGCACTTCACCAGTTTGATAATTTTGATAATGAAATAAATGAATGCTTAAGGTGTTTACATTTAATTAGTCTGATGCCAGCAGAGTTTCTAATAACCAGTATTATACTTGGGTTTGTGTCTGCTTTGATTAGCTCTCTTAACAGCCGACCAGCTCTGTCACCCTACTGGAATAATCTATTTTGCGCAAGTCAAGGCCATTTGAGACCTCTGGGCTATGTGTAGGCTGACAGCATGGCTGGCCACTTCCAGCACCTCCAGCAAGACAGCGAGAATAAAGGGGACACCAGATGTACCTGAATCTCCAGGCACTTTTCTGTCTCCCTTTAGGTTAAGGTAGACACAAGAGCCTGTTTATTTTCTTCTGAAGGCGTAAGAAATAGCTGCGCTTGGTAACACACTTTGAAAGCCATGGTGTACAATACCTCAAGGATATTATCTACCTTCCAAAGCAAGAGTGTCTAAACATTCACCTGTTCCCTAAACACTTCTATGCACAGGAGGCAAGAATTAATCTCCTTTCAAGAATAATACTTCTACAGTTGATCTCCATGGCAACAAAGGTGAAACTTAAAAGTGAATGATGTAACAACATTCCGTATCCCATCAAAACAGTTAGCCACAATACTGAGAGCTATTCATCCAAGCACATTCTCCACACTGCAGTGTTCCCATTTCAATTATTTTGAGATTAAGTTTCTTTGCTTTACTAATTTAATGGAAAAACTGTAGAAGAAACACTTCCAAAAGAAATCAAAAGTTTTTGAACAGAAAAAACCACACAATAACATTAACTGAAAGGTCACCAACTTCTCTCAAAGAACCAGCAACAAAGGGTATATCAAATCTGCAATAATATTGGGTAATTTTACTGAAAGCTCTCTTGGAAAGTATTTTCTACTCTCTCATCACTACATGGTAAACTAGCAGACTACAGATACAATGGATGCAATCTAGCACAACACAGCAGTTTCACATCTGTTAAACTAGAATTAAAAGATCACTAAATGATTGAATATCTACTTTCCCAAGGTCCCACAACCTCTCAATACATCACCACAACTAGAAGCAGATAGTCATAATGAAGCTTTTCATGGTTGTGAGAGACTTTGGGCCTGAGGCACTCTAAGACTGCTGAAGAACTCTGATCATATCCCCTGCAGTAGCAACTCCCCTGAAATAAGCAAATGAGATACAAACCTCCCTCCACAGAAATAAAACCCACAAAAATAATCCCCTACCAAAACATTGAAAAAAATAACCCCAAGCAGATTGCTTTTTAGAAAGTACCCTTCCCCACCTAGAACATCTAAAAGGAAGAGATGACAGTAATGGAACATCTGGACAACCACTGGAGCTTGCTGCTAATGGGTTATATTGACTCTGCCTATGTTTTGTCATTTTGTGTGGCTTTGCAGTACACACATCTCAATACTTTTTCAGAAGTTGTGCTTGCTATTCTAATTCAGAAGAAAACACATTTCCCGTGAAAAGACATGAGAATTCTCTTCCATACAACACATGCACTTACTGAAACAAATAAAGCATCCTTCCAACAATAAAACCCGAGAAAGGACAGTATTATGTAGTTTTGAGAAAATATAATTTTGAAGTTAGGGTTTACACAAAGTTAAAATGATCATGTTTCTAACATGACAATTGTTACATTTCTGAGTCAATTTACAGCCTTGTATCACTTTACACTATTATATATTCATTATTCCAGTTACACTTGCAGATGCTTGTTTCCCCATGTGCTTCTTCCAACCACAGACAAATGTGGCAAAAATAGAATTATTCTTGCTACATATAATGCACCTTCAGTTGCAAATGCTCCTTTCAAAAGCTGTGTCTTTCTGGATCTTGCCAATTATTAGCACTAGTTAAGTAATTTTCACTGCCCCACGGCAGTGACAAATACATATTTTAAAGCAATTAAAACAGACAACATTTATGTGATTGGCTAAAGCACAAAACAAGCATATACAAACCCTCTGTTAAATTGTTTGTCTAATTCTATGGCAGCTCCCTCTGCTTTTTTCTTGTAGGCTGTAGTTCTACCAACTACATATCTCAGAATAAGAAGTCCTAAGGGGAGGTCACACAGATTTATATCACTGCTGGAAACTCAGCTTTGTTGCAAATGTTTTTGACTTTTTGCAACACATTATTACAATCAGAAATAGAGTAGCACTGGGTAGTACTGATTTTGACAATTTAAAGAGGCGTTTTTCACCCAACTTACTCCTGAAGAATGTTAATACAGGATTATGACATTTGTACCCCTCAATAGGTACTCTGAGTATTAGATTTCTGTTTGTACATAATCAGAGTAAGGTTTAAAATGTGCAAAAAATCATACGTCCATATAAAAATAAGAAATTAACTTTGAGAGAGAGACATGAACATATTGACACTATTTTTAGATAAGCAGGTAAGACCTGCAATTAAAGCCTGATCTTTGCCTAAGAAAACATCTGTTTTCTTCACTGTGTAATTAGTAAAATTAATGAATTCCAATCCATCCACACAAATGATTTTTTTAACTTTGAAATCAATCACTTTAAAGCCCAAGATGCTTTCAGCTACACAAAGTTGCCAATAAGTGATACTGTAGATCAAGTTCAAATTAAGACTGTAATTTTCTTACAGTTGTGTTTCAAACATTTGCCAGCCTTCCTCCTCTATTCTGCCAATGTCCACATTTGCATTATAAAGAAAACACATTTGTGACTTAAGAAATTTGAGATGGCTACATACTATATTAACCTTCTCATATGTAATTCTTGTCAGAAATCTGGTTAAGATCATACTTTTAACCGGATCATAACAGGAAATATGCTTATTGGGAGATTTAAAAAAAAAATAAGACTATCGCCCTCTGACTCATTTCATTATATACAGAGCAGGAAACTGCTGAACAGTGAAAACAAACGCAGATTAGAAGATCAATCATTAGAGAAAGTGATGAAAAATTTGTTTTAAAATACTTTCTTCTTTAAAAAGTGTTAAGAGTGTTACATGGCAGATGAGCACACTTGAAGAGGTTAGCATTGGATAATTACAGACACCACAAATAATGGGACACAGAGCATGCTTTAGCAATCACCACTACCATTGTATTGCTGCTATAAAGGGACAACAAAAGGAGGCTTCTATCAAACCCTTTTGGGTTCTCACTCACAAGGGCAAGTCTGATTGCTCATATTAAAAATCTTTGACCAAAACCTATGTATCTGTTCATCTGCTGTAATCGTTTCAATCCCCCTCTTTGAGTCAGGGAGATGTGCAGGAAAAAAAAACCCAGCTAACAATCTCATAAGTACTTGTTTTACGAATCTGGCCCTCAGTCAAGAAGTTGCAGTGAAAAGTCTTTTAATCACCTTCCGATCAGAATTTACTGGATTGGATCTAAGTTCAAGGGTATTAAAATGTGCAAAGGAGACTATGAAAAAATGGCTGGGTTATAGATTTTAACTTCTTAACTAGAAAATTGACTCAAAATAGATTTTCTAATTTACAATGAATCAAAAGAAAAAACATTAGACCATAGCAAAAGTGGCACAAATGTATCAAAAAGCAAATGAATAAACATTTGAAAAGATTTATTATTAGAAATCGTAATAAATTTTGGAAAGATGAATCGATTTTAGTTAAAAGGTATAACTGACAATTTATTGGGCGGGAAGATGCATTATTTTCCAATTGTTATCCACCTACAGTAAAACTGATTTGTGTCCTATTGTATTTTATGGAAAAGGAGAGAGCAACTTTCAGTGATTTAGATTAAATGTATTAATCATAACCAGACACTGTGAACTATATATCTACTATTAAAGAAGATTTTTGACATTTAATTCTGTAGCAATATTTTGGCTCTGTACCACTCTTCCTAAATCCAATTCCTGCTACAGTTGGCAGATTTCTCCCTTTTAATTTTATGGGGCTTAAAGTAGCATTTAACCACCCATGCGGTAAATAATGCAGGATTAGAAATATTTAGTGTTTTGTTTCCCTTTGAAGAGTACCAATCCATCAACCCCCAAATATTTTTAAAACATTTGCCACATTCTAGCAATATTTAATAAAAGATTCAGTAAAACATCCTATGTAAATGAAGTTGTTTTCCTGAAACAAAAAATCCCCATTAAATCCTAAAGAAAATATGCATTGGCATCACTGATATAGGAGAATTAATTTTATAAAGGTAAGATTTCCGTTGTGTACAAAGGAAACTTTAATAAAACCTTCAGAGTTTTTAAACTTGATAGTCACATAATATATAATGCTTATTGTCAATCAGAAAAAATACAGTTAAATGTTCTCCTGAGCAGGCATAACAATATATTTTATAATATTTATGCCCAACTTAACACTGAAATGGTAGCTTTTATTTATGCAAACACCCCCCACTTCTCCTCTTTTTTATGCAGTCATTTCTTATCTTTTGCTTACATGTTATATTTTGCTGCATGGAAAAGTGAGCTTAGAGGAACTTTTAAGAGGCAATGTCCTTAAAGTTCTTTTAGGTACTGCAAATAGTCTTAAGTTGCCTTTGACCTACACCAACAATTAGATTACAGATTTTTTAAAAACACAAACAAAAGTTGCAGAATGGCAACAAAATCTCAATTGCCACACATGCCATGTTTTCTTTTTCACAGAATAACAGTGTGACAGAAAACAGGAAAAAGGGTTTTCTCCACTGTGACCATATTACACAGAGAATAAAAATGCAACCTAATGTACTGTACGTATCTGTTTAGGTCTTTGTAAAATAAGGCTTTTAGAAGCCTTATCCAAAGCAAAGGGGTAAGGGTAAAGGGAAAATGGGGTATATTTTATCTAAAAAGCTCTTTAAAATGAACTACACAAGTATTTAAAGAGATACACATCTAAAGCAAGACAGGTGCAACAGTTTGCCCATCAGCAAACAGCAATGAAAATTACTCCCTAAATGAACAACTTTCAGTTCTCTGAACTGAGGATGTTTCTTCCTTGACCTTTAAAATCATAATCTGCAGGAATGCTAAATCAAACATGAGAAATAACAGAATAACAAAGTTAAGTCTCCTGCTTGTGAATGCAGGTGTTTAAAACCACCTGTCAAATGAGGGACTATCCACAGTAGTGAGAAAAGGAAAAAGTATGCACAGCAAATCAGATCAAGGAGCAAGTAAAAGAGTCTGATGAGTCAAACTGCAAGGGGCTGAGTAGAACAGATTTTGAGTTGTTATCAAAACTGTTAGACTGGAAGGGTTCACTTGATCAGTTACAAGCATTTATACTTCACTTCAAAAAAGCAGCTAAAAAAGCACCTGCTATGTTACAGCTGAAGGGACAGTAATTAACAAGCAAGGACTAATACACTCTTGAACCACTCCAGCTGAAGTGCTGATGTTAATAAACCTTTTCTTCTTGTCCTCTTTATTCCTAGATACTGTATGTAAATCGGTAACTGGACCAACGGTTTAAGTACACACAAAACAGTAATAACTATGCTTTTGAAAATGTCATACCAATGTTTTATGTAGGGTTTTCCCACAACATCAAGAGACCACTAAATTCAGGAGCTTTGAGTTTTTCTGTGACTCACCTCACAACTCACAGCTTTATTAAAGTACTGATTATCTTTGGGGAATGACCTTTCCATTCTTGGATTGCTTACCACCATTTCATTTAAAGAAGAAGCAGTCCCTGAGAAGCTTTGAATACTTTTTTGCCTTCTCAAAACTACACTCTCAACATGTACATTTGATTTCCTATTTCAAGACAACAAACAGTAGCAAGCATGTCACTTTTCCAGCTAAGTAGGAAGTAACGTGGGTACAACAACTGTGGTACAACCCCTTTCTGGTCATATTTAATATGTTATAGAACCCTGTCCTTATGTCCCACTAACTGAAGTCAGAGCAATCACAGAGAATGGCAGAGGACCTCTCCATTCCTGCATAATCTCTTGCATCAGAAAAGAAGCAGAGTAATTTTCTTGGTCGACTCAACTTCAACACAATACATCGTGTATGTTTCCTACTTTATTTTCTGTCCTATATTTTGAAGTAATTTGATATATGAATTTCCATGATGAATTGCTGGAGAGAACACTGAAGATCCAGTTTAATTCACTATTTTTACAGTACCTCTTACTCTGGGTAAAAGCTCAAAAAAAACCTCCAACATTTTATGTTGGAGCTTGTGGTTTTGCTTTTGTTATAAAACAAAAAGATTAAAATATTCTAATTACCCATCATTGCCTTATAGTAATGATCAGAAAGATAGGCTGCTAAATGCTATCAATCACTTTGCACAAGATTTTTTTAATATGTATTACACAAAGTAATTCTAGGACAGAACTAGTGAACAAAACAAATAAATACACCTGAATATAAACTGCTTATCTAGAACAAATATAGAAAGTCACTTAATAGGCTTAATCTAGATATCTAATAGAAATACTCTGCTTACCTCCAGATATCTAAAGTGCCAATTTTCCCTACAAATGGCTACCATATGTTAAGCAACTGAAAAAAGAGACAGGACACTTTTCAAGTTGTTCCACCTAACCATAGCCCTGATGGAAAAACCTAATCATGTGAATGAGTCACTATGGTTTGAATTAGGAAGAAACTTTTAAAGTGTTTAGGAGCTGTAGTTGATCTTATACTTGCTTTCAGCTAAAAAATGTTAAACAATGTATTAGCTGAAATCACTGTCATGATTTACTTGATGTTTATGATGTTATTACAGCATAAATGAGATGTTGTTTATCAGGCTAGCAACAATGTCTGCACACGTGTTCCTTGCCTATTAAATATGTTTTTCTATCTATTATCAGCATTAAATGATCAACTCCCCCACCAAGCTCAATACAAGGAAATCCAACTCCTAATTTGACTCTAGATAAAAGACGCTGTTGTACCATTAATTCTTCAAAATTATGCTCTTGAGGCATTAAGAAATTTCTAAAAGAGATGCAACTCAGTGAAATTCTTGCAGAAAAGACACTAAGGGCAATTACATTTAAAGAATTTTTTTTCCATTAGAATTGCACTAAAACATAAAACATCAAAGAACCCACAGGCACTTGGGAAGTCAAAACAAGCAAATTCCAAATGTCTACAGAAGAAACATTTCATGCAGCCACACACAAGAAAGTGGGATTTCTTTTAAAGCCGCAGAAAACAAGAGGAATAATGTTGCTTTGTATTTTGAGGTCAGACGTTTTTAAAATCATTATTATCTGTAAAGACTGCTGTAAAACTGTATTAAATGTGCTTTCAAGACAGACACTAACTGAAGAATGAAAGGGATATCATAATGTTATTTGTCCTCCTTTAAAATAAACTTAAGCAAAATTGTAGATGACAATCATTTGAGTGGTTGGGTTGAGGTGAATTACAAGAAATACTGCTTAGCCTAACAGTTCATAGCACTTGTCACCACGAATAAACCACAAAACGCATTTAAAAAACTAAGCAGCACATTTGGCATTTCTGAGATGAATGCTGGAGGGCAACTATTTCGCTGAAGTGGGATGCTGGTTTTGACACTATACTGGAGAGTCCAAGAAGAGACTAAGTCACCACATTCACTTCAGCTAGACAGAAGTTAATCTTTGGTAGTTTAAGGGTATGCTTTGATTGTCACAGCAGGTCAACTATACCAAGAAAAAACATTGTGAGCTTTGTGACACAGAGTATCTCTTTTAGTGGTTATGCCTACAAGATACCTTCATTTCGTTGTTAAAGTACAATTGTTATCTCCACAAGCAATTAATTGCCTGATGCATTTAAACTTTTTTTCTTGACAGTCTTAGATTTTGTAAATATCACAGTAGGACACAATTCAAGACATTGAGAAGGTAAGTGGTACAGAAGAAAGAACAGAAAATACACGTGGCTCACCTTCACCAGTAACTCTTTTCTGGCTAAGGAACTGAAGCTTCAAATGAGACAGAAATGCAGTGGTATTATTTGTGCCTCTTTACTGATTAGATGACATCAAGATAATTGAAGATTTTCATTAGACAATTTCAGGTGATACAAAAATCACTGTCAGTTGAAGCAAACACTTTGTAAGGCAGACTTCATTTAACAATAAATCTCGTAAGTGATAGACAGAAATCAAAACCCCTCATAACAATGACATCAACATAGACAAACCTGATCTATTAATTGCAGTGCTCTGCCTTGAACAATCAAAATACAAACCAACTGTGCCTTACTTGTGGTACCACTGCTGGTGCTACTAGTGATGAGAACCATTTTGAGAACTCCTGACCTACCATGAAAAATGATACAGGTTTAATAATGACCCTTTTGATGAGTAAGTATGCTAAGCTACTATGAAAGTCACTAAGCAGCTTTGGACCTCCATCAGGTGCTACCCATGGCAGAAAGAAGTTATATTAGACTTGCACTGGTATAAGTGAAAGCTTTAGCAAAAATGCACTGGAAAACTAAACTGTGGAAAAAAGAAACTCTTGCTATGCAGAATGCACAGTGAGGATTAAAAGGTGTAAGGACAGTGAGTAGTTCCTTCAAAAATGTATAGACACATGGAGTTATGAACATCACAGATACCTCAACATCATCCACAAAATTTACATTTTGTTTACATTAAGTTTCTTATAACGGGATTTTGAAATTTGACTGAAACTTTCATTCCCTTTTGTTCACAGGCTTGGGTTGGAAGGGACCTTAAAGACCATCGGGTCCAACTCCCCTGCCATGGGAAGGGACACTTTCTGCTAGATGCGAAACTATAGTTTTCTTATAAAATAAAGCTATTTCAATGTGACTAAATTTTGAAGTCTAGAAGTGTGCCACTTGACTCATTCCTCAGAACAATTGCAGCATTTTTGCCAATAGTTACTGAACACTGTAAGAATCAAAGGCGGGGCTTACACTGCATCTCTTCTAACAACATGAATTTTTCTGCCTGAAAAAATGTATCTGCAGGAAGCACATAAGTGCAAGAAACCACCCACTCCTTAAAGAAGTTTTACCCCTCTATGTTGTAAAACTAAGGTACAGAGTTAAAGAGGATTAAGAGAGCATGACATTCACTACAATTTGCATAAGCAGATATCAATTTAAAGTAATTACAACCAAAAAAAGTAAACCCCAGGAAAAGCATACTGAGGAGTGTTTTAAATAGCTGAGAATGTTTTTGATAACAGGAAGTCTTAATAAAACCATGACAGAACAAAAAAACAACAAACCAAACCTACCCTCCTACTCACTTAAAGGTAAATTCATTTGCAGTTGTAGCAACATAAGGTTTCAAAACGTCACCCTCAGACAAGGGCCTAATATTCCTCATCTTGAATGAATCAAAGTGTGAACTCCAACAAGAGTTTAGTTTTATCATAATCTAATACCATCACATTTCCACAGAATTTGATATAAATGCTATCACTCCAAATGACAGAAAACAATTACCTGAAGAAAATAATTAATACACCACAGATGAATTCTTTCATGCACTTCACTGATGCTGAATTGTTTTATCTGACTGTACACCACCAAACAAATTCTTCACACCACCAAATACACTTTAACTTGAGAGGCAGCATTCTTCCAAAAGTTGCAGAGCAGCCACAAAGAGGCTTCTGACCAATATTGTAAAAATAACACCCAAATTATTCTTTAAGGAAATATTAATTCGATCTGTAGCAAGGCTTCATATCCAGTAACATTTCACTTTACTTCCAAAATACTTTGACAAGAGAAAAGCTCCTGAAAACACCTTGCTGTTTCTTCAGTTAGAAAGAACTTAGAAGCAGAAACATTCGATTTGCTTTTATATTTTGAAAGCTGTTTAAAAAAAGCACAATTGCTCAATGCATCTTTTCTCCTCATGGCAATAGACTGTTAATCTGTCAACAATATTTTTGAGAAAAGCTCTTTTACCTTTGAACTTTTGAAAAAAAGTCACAGGATTTCACAGAAATACCCTACAGATAATAGGTCTTGGAAATGTAGCTTTCATTCTTTAAGCACATTTTCAATAATTACAATTGTGTATAGTCAAGCTCAGTAGTACAGCTGTGCAAAAAAATAAATCAGTCTAGGAGGGCAAGACTTAATATTGGCTGTCTCTAATATAATGAAACCAAACCCCATGACATAAAGGTGATGGATGGAAAAATTGGCAGAGTCAAAAGGAAGCACGTTTTTTTATTGGTCATGTTTTTTGTGCCTTAGCTCAGTGAAATCACTTACCAGCTTCCAGCCCAGACAGGGAATACTGGCAGGAAGAGATGATGCATAAGAGTTCCCAAACAAAACCCTGCAATGTCTCTCCCTGTCTCAGGGAAGAAACAGTACCTAGAACCACACAAGAAATAACTAAAACAGCAACACTCATCTTTAAAATTTATTTGTGTGGAGGAGTTGTAAACAAAAGTAAAAATTTTCAGTCGAATACTAAGCTGGGCAAAACATTTTGAAGAAAATGAGAAAATAGTCATGTTCTGTTTTCACTAACTATAATTAACTCTTATTTTCTTTAATAAGGGTTTTATGCTCTCTGCAGGAATCCATCTGAGAAAAAAATGACAACTGTGATCATTTTAGGTAAAGAGGTAATTCAGTATTCTACATCACAGAAATGAACCTTTGCAGTTCTAACACCCCTAAAATGTTAGATTTCAGATTTGATTTTATGAAATATCAAAGCTTCACATGCAATTTGCTGAAAAGAACACAGATGTAGAACTAGAAAAGTGACAGGTATATAAACTACATGTCACTAGATAAGTGCCAAGTATATAAACACAGAAAGACTGGGAGAAAAAACATTCCTTGTAAGAAATCAGTGTTTCATTCAGAGAACACTACTTCTAAATTGTAGGACTTTTGCCTATGCCTAACATAAAAAAACCAATGTGGGCCTTGGGACCACTTGATCAGGTCATATATAACTGCAGAATTCAACCAATTCAACTCAACCACAGTAAGATTTCATGCAATATACACCTTTTAAAAAGAGTACATTAAATATGAAAGCAAATGTATAATTTCTCTCATTTTACCTACAAAGCTACTACTATCAACTTGGCATTGTATTAGAGAAATCACATGCTTTTCTATTTGTTTTCAAATGAAATTTACTTACAGATGATGCTGTCACAAAACAAAGCACTGAAGACATGAAAAGCCAGCATTATAGTTGCAACCCAAAATATATATGTGACAAACTATTTAATTACAGATTCCATTTAAAACATGCCTATCTTAAATGAACTGGACAATTGAAAGGCTATAAGCCAGTTGTGATGAATATTTTCTTTTTTTAATTTTCTTGCTCAGCCTTTTCATTTGTCATCTGCTGTATGATAACTCACTCAACCTGCACATTGGATTAGGTAAGCATTTTAAAAGTATGTGCATGCTAGGTTCTTACTTTGCTCCTTCTTGTCCAGTGTCGTGTGATCACTAAAAAAGTGTTTTGACTCAGGCAGTACACCTGATAAAAGAAAGACCCGTGAGTTTGCTCAAATTAAGCAAATCATCAATGAAACACAGGTAGAGCTTCTGGAGAGGATCTAAGTGCCAGCTGTGGCTATCCCAAATTAAAGTTTACAAACTGGTCCATAAAGGGCAGCATTCTTCCTCTGATCCTCAGCTCCCACTGGGGTGTGTACAGCACATGAGCTGGCAGTTTCCTTGGTCTGTAGCAAGCAATATTCACACACTTAGCCTGGTATTTCTCTTAGAAGAAGACACCCAAACTGTTGGGCATTAAACACTTCCTGAGAGAGGATGAGGATATACATCAAGGCATTATCATAGCTGTTCATTCTGCCTTCCCTAAACCTCCCATCTCACCCAGGCTCCGCTAGCTGCTATAACTGTGAATCTTCAACCAAGCTTTTCAAAAAAGCTTTGACTGTATGCAAAAGACCATGCTTGCATTCCCTAGATACAAATTACGCACCCTTAGACTGAACACAAGATACACTACCTAAAAGACACATATTGTATCTCTTTTTTTTTTTTTTTAAACTGTCTCCCTTTCAGGCCTGTGTAAAAGCAGTGATACAGACATCAGACTCCTTGCTGTTAAAAAAGAATTAATTCACACCACAATTCTGTTCAATAAGTCGAGTCTGCAATGTTCTTTCCTCAGGATATTAATCTTTCTAAAAGCATTCTTGCTCTTCTTCACTGTTACCATCTAATAGCAGTAATTACTTCTTGTTCTGTGTTATCAGATGTCACAGGTATTAAATGACTTTTTTTTGTCATTGGATTGAAGTATCTAAAGAAGATTTTCTTTAAGAAGCAATCACTGACAAAAGGAAGCACATGAGCTCTGGTTTATATAGCCACGTTTGCAAAGACAGATGCAGCAGATGTGCCCACAAACATAAATAGTCATTAAGGAGGTCAGAAAACTGCATCTGCAGAGCTAACAGCACATCCCTTCTATATGTGACTCCTGCCTAGACATAGTGACTCAGAAGATACATTCACATGCCAACCTTCCACAGCATTATGCAAATGACATAATTAATTACTGGAGGTAACTGAATTATCAGTCTTTAGTAGATTGGCCTGGATTTTTGTTATAAAGGGAACTACAATACCATCATTATATATGGGATATCATGACTGGAAGATAAAATGGGCTCCTAAGGACAATCCAGAAAATGCAGCAGAAAATAAACATTGGGATTTTTTGATTATATAGATACATTCACAGTATATCTTCATCAATTGAAATCTAATCACCTTTTTACAATTTGGAGGAAAAGGCAGGTTTTAGGGTAGTTAAGCCATGTATCATCAGTACCATGAAGCTAACCTATCAGTTATAATAGCTCCTATAAAATACCAGAGTGAAATTGCAATAAGCCTAGAAAATGGGCTACAAATCCCAGATATGCTCAAGCAAGCACTGAACCAAAAATAAAAATAGGTAGATAGGAAACCAAGAACTAGACAGCATTCATCTAATTCACGACCACTAACAGCAGAGATCACAGGCCAAGGTTTCAAAGCATCTTATTCAGCTCCAAATGGCAATTACTGGACAGGAACTTCAATTACAAAAACCTTGCCTCTTCAAAACGAGTTAAATTTCTAGCCGTTCCTTTCTATTCTCTCCACATATAGTACCTCATACATTTCTCAGAGGTAACTTACGTTGTTTAGGCAAATTAAATTTGAAAACATTTAATGTTACCAAATAATAAAGAATATCCACGTTGCAGTATTTATTGTCCTGGACTATGTTTATTACACTTGATAAAGGATCTCCCACATTCTCTTCTTCTTCCAAATATTTTTCTTATAAAAAAGGAACAGACCAGGCTAAAATTAATACATTTTATTATTTAAATTTAAAAAGTCAAATTTATGATCTCATCATGCCCTTCTTCAAAGAAAAATTTTAAAACATTTATTAGAAACTTATTTTAGAAAAAAACCTGTGGGAAAATCCAGTTATTAGATTGCACGGAAATGCAAGGACAGTTGAATTTCTTCCTCCACTTATAAACATTGCTCCTAGGCCTGTAGGTATGAAAAATCCCCAAATATTTCATTTGTAGTTCCAGACTTAGAACAGGCTCAGTTCAAAGAAACACATGATGTCTACAGCAAGTGCATGGATAAACTGCTCTAATTTTTTTTGTATATACCCTTTTTACCTGACCACACAGATGAAAATTAAACAAAAGAGAATAAGGACATATTTTTCAAAGCAGATTTTTGGGATAAAAAATGACCTGAATTGTACCACAATGCATCCTGGATTTTTTTTATTATCAGAATAAATTTGGGTTGATTTTCTTTGTAAAAGAGAAGTGAAGTATGTTTTCATATAGACATAAAATATATACTGAAAATGGTAACTTATATACACACACCTGCACTGAAAACATTTTCCTTTGCTTAGTTCAAAACAAGTACTGAGAAACATAATCAGACTCTTTCTTCTGCAGTGGGATGAGTCTGGATATTTAAAAAGAGCAAACGCACACTATCAGGCAGCAGAGGCACCACGTCTTACAGTTCCATTACCCATCTACAACATCAGGGAACAAGCATGAGAGGAAAATATTTTTATAAAAACCTCTCAGAACACTGCATGTGAGCTTACAGAAATGAAAACACCTACCAGTGCATTCTGGTTTCCGGAAGCCTTTTTTATGCTTCTTGCTGGCATTCCATGAAGATGACTACATCTACTCTGGAAACCTATAAAAAAGAAGTACAAATGGATTTAAGAATATTTTCTCTACTATAGAACCAATAAAATTCACCATTATATACCAGTCTATCAATATGAACTGTCTTAAACAACACCATCTTATTGTCAAACATTGTACTGGTGGACACACAGAGCACAGAATGGGAAAAGTGAGAGAAAGAAAAAGTTGTCATGAAAACTAACATTTCTGCAGCTATTCTTACTGCCATCCTGGATCTATGCACAGTTGGCTGCATAAGCAGAACATACTGAATTACAGTAGGAAAGAGATTTTTGCATCACTTACTTCATTATCACTAGAAAATGTTAGATCTGGCCATTCTGCAGAGACCAGGTCCTCCAAAGCAATTCCAATTGTCTAGAGAATAAGCCTCACAAAAGCATTCAATACATTCAGTGTGCAGAGCAGTTTAAAAGTGATCTGACCCCTGCTCACACAGAAGAGCGGTATTTGAATATGAAAGGAGATCCTTGTGGGGTAAGAAGGTACAACCAAATTCTCTGGCAGCAAGCTGAGGTCTGACAACTTCAATCTTTGGACAAGAGTAGGTTCCTAGCTGTAAATCCAATCCAACAATGGTAGAACTTACTATTGGTTACATTGGATCCACAGTGGTTGAAAGTATTTTATAAATAAAGAGAAAAAGTATTTTCTAAATTACAATCTCAATCCATGCTCTAAAGGAACCCTTTTCTCTTCTATACAAACAATACGGCCTGACCATAAAGCAAAGCAGATGGCCACACTAGTCTTTCCAACCTTTGAATTAATGAATGTCTATAGAATTCTATACATTACAGCAGAAGCCAGGAACAAAAGGGAATATCAAGTTTCATTTTAAATAATGCTGAAAAAGTCTCAGTGCAAACATTGAGACAACAAACAAAAGAGCAAGCCAGCAAAATAAGCTGTTTTACACCTTCTGACTTTTCTAATAATTTACTTTGACTTAATTCTCTAATGGTATCTTAAAAATGAAACAGTTCAAGGAAACAAACAGGTAACTCCAAGATCTCATCCACATCTTATATATTTCATATAATCCACAGATATCTTTCTACTGTACCCAAGTGATTCTACATCTTGCATTTGCCTGATTGCTACTCACCTCTCCTCCCTGAGCGGGACATAAGAGGGAAAGTACCACTTAAGATACTTTCAAAGACCGGGTCAGGCAATTCTCTCTCCAGTTCTGTGGAATCTTCTTGTTCCCACCATGGAATGACCCCCGTAATTCCACATGCTCCACCAGATTCATTTTCATGAAACCAATCACTCTGCTCATCATCACCTGTGTGAGGGCAGTGTCCCCAAATCCCCCAAAAAAGAGGGAGGAGCAGAGAAGATAAAAATCAGATGTTACCATCAATAAATACTCTGACAGGATTATTATTTCTTTTGCTTTATAGCTGTATAACAATTACTCCTATATAGCAGTTTTATTTGGAAAATGTTTCTCAATAGCATGACAAGCATTGCCATCAATGAAACATCATAAAATGTAATGTTTTAAAACCAATTTACAATAGTGAAAACAATAATAAACCAGTTAATCCTTTTGGCAATAACTGTGGGGAAATCCATTTAAGTTACTGCACTTTACATATTAACAAAAAAAACAAGCCTTAATCTCCTGCAGGGAATTAAAAGGTATAAAACTGAAACTGGTTCTTTGCAGCTGATAATGGTCTATAATTAGCTTAATTTCATGATTTGTATGGCTAGTAAAAGGGGAAAACAATCATGAACAGATGTGACTAAATGAAGTTAATCTGATTAAGTTCATTTAGAAATAAGTTTTGAAAAAGTTGATTTTAAATGAAAACTGACAGTATCACAGGATTGAGAATTATACTGCATTACAACACAAAGTTGGTCATTTTTATTGACAGTATTTATATCTGTAGAATTTAAATACCTGGATTTAAATTAAGAAATAAGAAAAGACTGAAAATCTGATCTTAAAATTAGCTTATAAACACACTAGCAACTAAAAATAATTTTTTATGTTTGTTTTAAAGTGTGTTCTTTCATACACATCATGTAGTTTCAAAAGAACAGAAAGTATTTTCAAAAGACATGGGAAATTGCCTTTCCTCCACCCAAAAATTAGATGAAGTATGTGCTATATATTTTATTTTACTTCAAAATATCCAAACCGTGCCTTGTTATTTCTGCATATAAATTATTTGTTTGACATTTCAATTTTTATTTGGAAATAAACTAAGCGAGATACAAATGCAAGGTTTGTGAGAGACAAATTTCAAGAACAAGAAAACATTTGTGCAAAATTTCATTGTCACTCAATGCCACAGTGGGGAAACACAAATTACAAAAACCAAATCCAAAATTCCGTGAAAAATAAAATTCATCACACTTTCTCCAAATAAATTGTTGCAATGTAAAGAACATTTGAGATCAAGCACAAGTGATAAGGTCTGCAAACATTCAATCCGGACAAGTACTTTAAGAAAATATGAAGTTAATTAAAGCCCTTCACTGGTCACTGCAGGTGAAACAGGATCCTTACACCTTTAGTGATCACTACTGAAAGCAAAATCAGCAGAGGCTAGAGAACAGGAACTTTTAGATGGAGGAAGGGGAAAACAAAAGTGAAAAGAGATACACAGGTCAAAATAAGATTTAAATTTCTTTGCATTCCTAAACCATTTCAGCCTGCTCTCCCTATTCACTCTAATCCGCATTTATGGCTCTGACATTTCAAAGGCATTCACCATTAATTCCAGCCTCATTTTGTTACAGCCAGGTATGGGCTCTTTGGAGGAACTCTTAAGAATACTTAACAGGGACACTGGTGGTGGTGGAAGGAGAATCACACTATTTAATTAGATTAGTCTGGGGTTCAGAATTAAGGTTGAAATAATTTGTTTTGATTTTCCAAACTTTTATGTTTAGAAACACTTTCCAAACTTTTATGTTTGTTACACTTTGTCATTATATTTTGTCATGAGAACTCCAGACACCCTGACTAACAAGACATACTATCAGGAGCTCAAAAGTAGTCTTCTTACACATAATTCATCCACAAAAGTAAGCACAGAATTCTGAAATGCGGCTCCATGGTGAGTTCAGGACAGAAGCCTATAAGAGGTAGGCAATGCAGTCTTGGAAGAAAGCTACAGTTAAAGACTGGGTTGGTGGAATACGCAATAAGGCAAAGAACAGCTATGCAAGGAAACTGGTATCTTTGCTATATACCCAACAGCAGTTCTTTGGGAAAAAAATTATAAAATTACTTTTCCTTTTTGTGCAATAGGAATATTAGTATGTTAAGCAACTATCTGTTAAGATACCTTAATTTTTATGCTATTATACACTACCCTAAGTACTTATGTTGCTTACTGCCAAAGGCAGACTTCAGATCTGAACCTCTTAGTCTTTTTCCACATGACAGCAGGACCCAGATATACCTGGTTTTTAGCTTCCTTGTCTGTGAAATTAAATAACTCTGAATCCTCTAAATATTTAAAATCATACCATCACCTTGAGGCAAGCATAAGCCTATTACTACTATTCTTATCCAGGTGAGAGCACTCACAGGCATTTTTCTTACCAGTTGCTCCACCTTGAAGGGATGGCATTTTCAGAGTCAGGGAAGACCACTGCATTTAATTAATTTCCCACCTCATACATATAGGCAATAAAACACACAGGCCTTCCCACCCATGAAGTTCAGCAATCAAAAACTTGGATTTTATCCTGCTTAATTTGCAGCTCTCAAAAGGCAGCACAGCATTCATAGTGAATGTGATCTTAGGAATATTAAAAACTCAAAGCAACATTTTTGACTTCCAAAGATTCACTACACCATCCTTTCCTCCTAGGATGCTGACTCAGCACAGGACTACAGCAAATTATTACATTTTTACAAGGTACAGGAAAGGCAGAAAGATCTCCAGACCTCCAAAAATAGAACTTATACAATCTCCTAAACACATTTTTAAAATACATCAACTTGTATGTGTGTAATGCGGATGCTTAAAGGAATTACTTCAAAGTAATTTGCATTCAATTATAACAGTACTGATCAGTACAACAGTGTCAATTTAAGGCTCAGAAATGTCAACTTCAATCCTAAAAGTTCAAGGCCAGTTTCTGGCTTAATTTATTTAGTGATTTTTAGCCTATCTCCTCTCTCAAATTACTGTTTCCCTAATTTTCACTCTATATTATTGTGTGTACATATTTATCTAATTCCTACTCCACATTAAATTCACTGCCTCCTTCTTTAAGGAATTTAGAAAATTATTTATGTGGGCTTCTGGTGGTTCCTCTATGGGCAGAGATGCCTTCTGCATGACCATCAGTTTCATGTTCAGAAAAGCTTCACAGGAATCTTATTTTAGCTAAAACAGTGCAGGATTACAACAAATTTTCCACCGCACACAGAGTTTTACCCCTCTTCTTGTTTTTTTTTATAAAATGGCCAGACCATGCTCAGTAGCAGTCAGTACATGTGCTTGCCTGTAACAGCCACAAGATACTTTGAGAGGTTACTGCGGAAAGTTTGGCATCAGTGTCCTACAAACAGCACGTGATACTTTGCTGCTCCATTATCCACCAACGCGCACACAGAGAGCAAGAGCACAGAGCCTGTGAATACTCCAGGATTTCAGGCTCATTTCCAAGACCAGTGTATCTCTTTAAGTAAAAAAAAAAACCCACTGGTAAAAGCTGTAATAATAATTTGGAGATATCAGGAATATCAGGAGATATCACTGTAACACATCCAAGGAGTTTCAGGAAAGCAGAAGCTGAAGTTACCCATTCACAGAGGAACATTTCACCTTGCAGTTTGGGCTCTATAGAGCTACCTTGACAAAAGATATGCATCTAAAAGACATACTATATAAATATTTAGGATTTCAATTACTCAGGTCATATGTAACAACTTCATATTATTCCCTTTTCACTTGCAAAGACTATAAACTTATTTGCCACAACAGCTCAAACCTGCTGTTATTTCACTTTGCACTGCATGCTCAGTTTCTTTTCTACATGGAGAAACACACCCTGTCACCTGCAGCTACTGACATGCTGTACAACGCCCAAATTAGCTCCTCACTAGAATTCTTATACTGAATCAGTACTGGGTCATTTTCATAAAGGACACAGTAATGAATATATGTTTAATCATAAAATAATGAACAGCTATCTTTAAACGCTCAGCCACATCCATAGTGGAACTCTGACATTCCCTGACCTTCTTCAATTTTAACTGTTTAACACTTTATTAACATAATATTCCTTCCTACTTGCTTAGATCTTAAAGGACGTTTCAAGTGCTGCATGTCATGATTTAAGAGGTCTTAAGTCAACTTTGAATTTCCCCAAGTGTACAAGTAAATGCAGATGAACCAGGAATGCAGAGTATGTTTTTTATTTGCTATACCCATACTACAAAGCTCATTAAAAAACACTACAACTTAACTATTTCTTCCCCCAAAACAGGGTATCATCCACTAGTGTCTGAATAACAATAGTTTTGTTAACACTGTGTTGAAAGCTTATCTTGTAAAGTGCCTTAGTAAAGCAGACCTGTGAAGTGCCTTGAAACTCCAGGAGATCCTACTAGTTTGACCTATTAGAGTTGTATTTTATGTCAATGTAATACTAGACATGCTGGTTCAAAAGTCTTCTTGTAAAATTTTTCTACACCAGGCATAACACTGCTTATCTTTAAAGTTCTTATTAATTGTAGAACAGCCATGAAAATACTATTAGGAACAAGAGGACAAAAGAAGAAAAACAGAAGTCATAAGGATTTCTCATACATAAACTTCAGCTGCTGTTCAGGTTTTTCACTTACTTTGTTGGCAGACCCTCTCACCGCCATACTCAAGAACTTGATAAAATCATAGTATTTTGTTTTTTTTCCTAACTATTAAATCTTACCCATAAATTGCCCAATTCGAAAACCTCTGAAAAAAATACAACCCATAAACTCAGTTGAAGTTTGTTAATAGTTCAGCACCTACCTTCTACCCTGACTGTACAGTTACTAAACATTTCCCATGAACTTTAAGCTTTTCCTGACTGACTCTTCAGGGTATGCCATGTTTCACAGAATAAAAACATTTGCCACATTGGGCCTGCCAACACCGAGCACCAAATACTTCTGCCAGAAGGAATTACCACAGGCGGACAGAGCACAGCAAGAGAGCTGCTTGTGCCCTCTCACACAACCTAATGTAAGCACTTGGATAACTTGGAAAAGGAGGGCAAAAACAGCTAGGCTCAGATGAGGACTTTGTGGGAACAAAACCAATCAAACAAAAAAGCTGTAAGACTGGAACAGAGAAAGGAAAAGAGTATAGAAGATTTAAAAAATGGTAGATGGCACAGCACATACTAGAAATTGAACAGAATTTTCAAGTCTCAACACTTCTCTATTATCATAGCAACTGATGACAATTAAAATTTATTTAGCCCTACCCCAATTAAACCTACACATGGTTTTCTTCAATCAAATTATAAAAATGGAAACTCTTCTAAGAGTCTGTCTACAGAAGAGTAGTTACTGTAACAGAATTTATTTCTATATCCTTTTTGAAAAAAATCTGGCAAATATTAAAGGTTGCAAGGTCAGGCACTCCAAAGTTCATAAGTAAGTACTCAACTATTCAATTGACTGGCCAAATGCTCTATGAAACTGCTGCTTTAGTCACTTTGCTGTCTAAAATGTCTGTCCCATAGGATAAATATGCTCTGGGAAGTAAAGTTTTATAAAGACTATTTGTCTGCAATAAATGAGATGTGGTTCTTAATCTCAGAAACACAAAATGAACAAATGTTGCCCAGAAGAACAGGATCCTCTCATCCTCTGCTACCGAAACTTCTAAGTGATGGCAGGCACATTATTTAAACAAAGTATTTCACCAGGCAACATTAATCAATCTCTGGTTCTCCACTTGACTTAGCAGAAACCTGAAGTCAGAAGTGCAGAAAATTTGAACTACAAATGAGGTCAAGATGCTGATGCTCTGAAAATATACAGATATAGATACATATATATATATATGCTGGAGGAGGGACACTGGTAAAGCAGGAATTAGTCCAGCTTTAAAACTAGAAAACAAAACTAGCCATTTCTCCCCTTAATACATTTTCATCCGGTCCTCTTCCAGCTTTGTTTACTTAACGTAGGCTTTTCCTCTGCTTTTATCAGATTTACTTTCTTCTTCATTTTTGTGTGTGTCTCAGTTCAACTACAAATTAACTAACAGAGATAAAATAATCTTACCTTACTTAAGGAGAGCACAAATTACAAGTATTTACCATAGCGGGGAATAAGCTTTATTAAAAAAAATCAGTGATTTTGGTTTTGAAGTAGGATCTCTGATAGTGCTTGAATGGAAAAGTCTCATAAAACCAAAGCTATAATGCAGAACTAAAAGTGTCTGACCTCCAGTGTGAAGCTAATGTTCTTCTAATCATATCCACAAAATAATTAGTTCAAAGGAGAGATTGAAAAAATGTTTTGTCATGACAATATCCTTTTCAGGTTTAATTAGCGTTGTTCTTTTTATTTATATTTCAGAACACTAGCTCAGGTCTAACACTTTTTGCTTCAAAATTGTAAACTGAAGCAAGGTTCAAAAATCAGACAAAAGTAAGAACTACAACTTTACAGTAAAGAACTAACACTAAAAAAGGTAACACCACAACACTGAAAAAATATTTGGGTCACTGATTCCTCCTGTTTCTTCTACCCACAAAATATATCAGAAAACCATAAAGCAATTCAGATGTTTTCAACCATATTACGAAAAGATTTAAATAATATAGTTCATTATTTAAATACAGAAATATTGATAGAAATATATCAGAAGGGTACTGAAAAACATATACAATTAAGAAGTGTGACAGGTCATGTTACATATAAATATAGAGGACAAATGTTTTCAAAAATCCAAGTCAACAGAGAAATTCTATTAGAGAAGTAAAAGCAAATCTTTTTGACTCATCTCATAACTAAAGACTTAATGCATTGAAGCACTGAACTTAAAAAAGCAATCTAAACTTTCAAACAAAACTTAAACTCTTAAAAAATATGAGCACAATTGAAAAGAGCTACTCAGACTAGAAAGTACAGTTTGTGTAGCACAAGTTACCACTCAACAAGGAAGGTAACACTTCTGTTTTAACTATGAAAAATTCTCTCCCTACTGAAGATAACCAACACCACACCCCCCCCCCCAAAGAGACTGAATTACAAATTAAAGAAAGAAAAGAAAAAGCCCCAAACATTCCTTTAACCTAGATTTGTGGAATGGGTCAGGATTTGTTTTCCTGCACACACTCAAGCAGTCTTTGGCAAAGTATATAAGAAAATATTCTCTATTACCATTAACTTAAAAATTTCCAACAGAAAAGCAAGTCTTAAACAGTTGAGAGACTATTTTTTGCCTCATTTTTGTATCCGTTCAAAGACAGAGTTCCTACTCCATCATAGCATAACATAGGTAAATGTGTTGCAATAAAGACTAAAGCCGCTAAAACCACCAACCTTTTACTTCCGTCCTCAACAGTTTTATCACATAAAAACATGCAAGAACATTATGCATACTAAAGGAAAAGTTTCAATCTTCACTGCATTTCAGATTAAAAGAAATTAATTTCAGAGGGGAGATGTTAACCATCTCTAATCTCAGTCTTAAGCTGCAGAAGAAGTAGTTTGTTTGAAATTACTTTTCAAACAAACTACTGAAAAAAAAAACCTATAAAATCCTGCCCTATGAATTTGGAGGAAAAGAAAGAAAAAAGCCACCTCAAGAACAGCATGAAATGCAGTACTACAATCAGAGTTCTGTCAGAAAACTGGAGAAACTGAGGAATTAAAACTTAATATAGATGATTTTTAGGAGATGTTCAAGTTTTAAATAACTTTATCACATTAGAGAGGCTGCTTCTCCATACAGCTTTTGACTAAGTCATGCATTCAAGATACCCTCTGATTACATTTATAAAAAAACCCCAGAAAGCAAGCTATGTTTCAACTCATTAAAACAGTAACAGCAACTGAAATATTGCAATTAACCTATGAAATAACTTGTAACGCTTACAGAATTTCAACTGATGTGGTTTGAGGGGTGGAGAAGGGAAAGATTGTTTCAATACCTTGTCTTCCCTCATCATTGGTAAACAAACCAGCATCACTGCTGCTCAGACTGCTGGATTCACTGTAATAAGAGAAAGAAAGAAACAGATCAAAAGAACAATTGATCTTTCAGTCGTAAAATTTTAAGGAGACACGGCTGCGCTCAGATTGAACTTAAGCCCAACAGAGATCGGAGAGAAACAGGATGATTTTTTTAAATCAAACTGCAAATATCCCAGTTCCATTAACTACAAAGCGTATTATTTTTGGCACATAAAACCATGGGAATCTAATGGTACCCTGACAGTAAGCCAGATGTGACTGCAACGAGGTGCTGACACAATTGATGCATTTTATTATCTGCTTCCATCAAATGCTCACTGCTCCCTTCTTATGCTGTGCAATTCAGCTTGATCCTGGAACACCACTGCTCAATAAAATAAGAAAAGTCTCAATCAAAAGCAGCCTAAGCCTTCTTTCAGCACATGAAATATAAGAGTCTGAAAATCGAATTACCTTTCTGAACGTAATGTGCAAATATTCTGGAAAAGACACCGCTTAAGGTTTCATGACATACTACTCGAGGAGACCAAAAAAAGTTTATAACAAAGGTAGTCAATTAAATCAAAATAAAGGTCACCCTGAAGAAAGTAAGTATGATCCATCATGATAACATCAGCAAAAAAAAAAAAGCAAGGTACAGTTTATTTTTCTAAGACTTCCAGCGTGGCCTTAAAATTAGAATGTGTGTATACAACATGCACACACATCTCAAATTCAAAGACATAAGTAGGTGTTTAGTTCTTTGCTGTATGCACATTGTTACATACAATAATCCACGTCTCTAAACAGTAAATCAGACTGTTTTTTTAATAACATAGATGGCAGTTTGTTGAGTTTCACACGAAAGGACTTTCTTGTAAACCCTTTATTTCACTTTTTATCAAGAGAGTAGCTATGTTACGGAGGTAATAGTCTCACCAAAATTTTATCACATTTTACTTACTTTGAGATGTAGAGCAATTTGAAAAACACCCTCAAACACTTCAGAACAAAAATTCAAGTACATTTTATAAATACTGTAGCTACTTTTGATGTGCCATACAAGCTACTCACAAGAACTTTAGGTCTGTTTACCTTTGCACACTTACTCATATTACAATTTGCATGCTGTCCTATACTTGAAATCAACTGGTTTCAATTATTTTTAATTTTTATTTTTCTATCTAAGTAACTAGTACACTTAAATTTATTTTCTTTTAAATTCTGATCTTTCACAAAAGTAAGTCTCGGGTTTTAAAATGTATGAATATATAATTATTCATATGAATATAGGAATTATATAAAATTTGTCTAATTTGTATTTAATTATAAGCATATTTGTTTTTAGTATCTTCCTTTGGGAGGCCTCCCAGCAGGATTTGAAACACAATATGGCAGCAGGTGACACAAAGCACTTGCACAATCACCCTAAGCAGAAGAAAGGTGATGTGCATTCAATGAAAATGGAACCATCTTTCATGAGGGAGCTGGAGACTCGAACTTTTTAATGTTGCAAGTCCTACTAATTCCCTTTTAGCAAGCATCCCATCCTCACTTAAAATTATCACACAGATGGCTTTACTGTCCTTAGATTTGATTGTGCACAATTTTACAGCATCCATTTCAAAGAAGAAAACATCCCTTCTTCATAGATACTTCTTGTCCATTTATTGTTTAATCCCACTTTTTAAAATAAAGTCAGGAAATCCTTTCAACCCTGATATTTCTGCTACTTTCCCTACCAAAATTTCCAATTTAGAGAGCAGTCTCCTTCCCTTTTTTAAATATGGTATTTCAATTGTGAAAAAATTCTCACTGAAGGATTAGTCAGCTCATGAAAACATAACCACTTGAATGTTTTAAAAAATTTTTTTAAAAATTACAAATTCAAACTAACACTGGTATATCCATGGCAGCCACAGCCTTCGCTCTCCTTAGGCCACAGTCACATAGGGCAGGGATTACAGTCAAGATAATTGCTATGTGGCAGTCATTTCACTGAATAAATTCAAAACCCCTGGAATTAATACATTAATATCTAAGTACATCAAGGCTGTTAGGATGGAATTTATTTCCAGTTTGAATGTACTTTTGCAGCATATACTGCTAATTCCTTTGCTTTGTAATGAAAATTCTGCTCCCAGTAAGACTTCCATGAAAAAGAAAAAAGCCACAGACTCTGTTTAGTCCTATAATAGTGCACGCAAGCAAAAATTTGGAAGGAACAGCTAAGCTACCCAAAAAGCTTTCACAGCTTTATTTCTACACTTGTGGAAACAAAAAAGAAATACTTGTCATTTGCAGTTCTTATGACTAACAAGCTGTCTGGTATCTTGGTTTTATATGAGACATGGGAGCTTTGTGCTGTCCCCAGGAACTGAGCAGCTCCTGTTTTCCCCTGGCCGCAGGTCAGTGGGTGGTGTCTCTGAGCTTCACTGTTGCTTCCTTTTCAAAACAGGCAATTGAGATTTCACCTCTTTAGTCACTTCAAACACCAACAAGTGCCAAAGCTTGTGGGGATTAAATAGCACCCAGAATACCACACACTGCTGAATTTGGCTGAAACTGGCCAAAAGCTGAGCACTGAGGATAAAGACGGATAAGCCCTGATCACAAAAATCTCATTTCCAGTGCTTAAAACAATCCTCCCAGGAATTCATCTTTGGGATCATTTGGATGCTGACATTTTAAGAGTTTGAAGACTCCTCCTACTACTTCTGAATCGTGGACTTAAAACCTGCTTAATGCCGTGGTTTGGTGTTTGAACACGCACACGCAGAGATAAAAGACTGCAAAAGAAATGTCATAACATTTTTAATGTGCACTTCAAAAATGTTATTTTCAAATAATGCCATATATACACTGAAAACCTCCCACTGGTTTTAGAACCAAGCATTAACTTCCACTAAAAACTATCAGCTTTGTTTTGTTTTTAAAAAACAAACTCCTAAAAGATTAGTCCTTTTTTAAAGAAGTTATTACTGAATTATTGCAATCAATACTATTGCAGACACCATTGTGTACAAAACAAGAGCAATTTGTACACTTTTTATTCTTCCTCTTCCAACAAGCGTTGCTGAAGTACAACTGTTATCCAAGATGCTTTGTTAGCTCTGCATCTTGTGCAACCTCACATTCCCTTTTAAAATCTCAGCTTCCACTTCCAGAACATATTCTTTTCAAGAGTTTGCTGGCTCTTTCAAATTCTTCTAGCTAAACAATCTCTAATAAAGCCACTATTGCATTTAAGTTAGACTAAAATGAGTTAAAATTATGCACATACAATATATTCTGATACAGTATCACCTACGAGGCTTAGATATGGCAGATTTCTAATCACACTATGAAATGTAAGTTTTCTAATTCAGTGGTTTCAAAGCTTTTTGGTACAACTGACCATTGAAAGAAATTCAGTAGAATGACAGCTCATCACTCTCCCCTGTGCATGAGCAGAAAACACTATACAATAAGAATGGTTTTAAAGACCATTTCCTGGGACCATAGACAAGTATTTGGAGTATGACTTGAGCAACTGCAGCATTTGGGGTAACAAAATATCAAGCATTTTGAAGATGAAGATCAACTTTTAAAACAATAATGTTTCTTTTGAGAAAAAATATTCAGACTGACTGGAGACTAGCTCAGTTCTGGGAGTCTACAAGAGAATATCCTTACAGATCACTCTTCTCTCCACTCAAAATGAACTATAGAATTTTTGAGTTGAAGAACTGTTAGCCTTGTAGCATAACAGAAGGTCTTTTATAAATAAAAAACGCAACAAGACTATGGAGATATGAAAAACTATGTAATGGTTGCTAGTTTGAAGGAAATTTTTAAACCTGTCTTTAGGTCCCAAACTTGGAGGAACAGACTCCAAGTATCATCAAAGAAGTGAGTTTTCTGAAGGCTTCCTGACAGCCCAGACTCCTAACCTGTTTGTCAAAGGGAAATGTCTGAAGTTACACTGGCTGCCCTGAAGGACGAGTTCTGCTCTAGAAATTAAGACAAAAGAAAAACGTTTAAGGTTTGGGATTAATTCAGCTCTTCCAAATGCTTCTTGTTCACAGGTGAGGGACAGAACTAGTATGTAACAAAAAGACTTGGGACTTTTCTGACTATAACTGGAGTTAGTCAGTTACCAACACTGCTGTTATTACAGTAACCAGTCTGACTGCTCTGGTGAAAAACCCCTGGGAACTGTCTGCATCTCGACTCTACCTGTCCAGTAAGGAAAAGGCTTAACAGTTTATAGATAACATGCCTACAAAAAAAAAACAGGGACACTAGTGCCATCAAGGAACTGATCAAAATTATGTGTTTCAATGTGTCTGTCTTGCTGACATTTCTGCATTCAGAACCTGGCACATAGAATAAACACAATCAAGCTTACCAGGCCCTGCAGTTAACATCCCTTGTGTATGTGGAAAAATGACTCACACCTTATCGCGTTGTCAAAATAGTACTTTGGAAACAATTACCATTGTAGTATGAGTGCTGTCTGGAATGGATGGATGAGGTGTGCTGCCAAAGGGTCATCATTCCTCCATTTTTCTAATAGTAAGCTCAGGTGTTTCTGAACTGTAAATTGGTTTTTGCATTTCATAAATGATGTATATCCTTGGCAACCTGCAGACTTTTTATGCCCATGACACATCAGAACATACTGTCTAAATGGTGGCTCTAAACACTGACAACCTTTCTGATGAATAGAGATAACAACCAAAGCACCAATGTCTAGAAACTGGAAAAACACTAAATTCTTGCCTGAGAACTGTTACCAGCTGAAATATCGAGAAAAACCTGTGTTATTCATATGTACATTTTGTCATTCTTGATCTTGAAACAATTAGAATGTATTATTTCATAAAACTGTTTTTTTGGTTATTCCTCTGCTACATCACTTTTTATTTTATGCTGAATTCCTTAATCTGAGCAACTAATATATAAAAAATAGTAGATGCAAAAAAATTAAAAGTAATTTGTTAAAACAGATACTATCGAAGGTAAAATTCTAAGTCTGGAATTAACAAAAAAATCCAAAGACTCCCAATACATGCAACACAATAAAAGCAAACAATATTATCCAAAATTTCTGTAAAAAGGAAAAGAAAGAATAACCTGTCACTCATGTTCTCATCTGAGCCTTTTTGCTCCTCATATTCCATTTTGTCCTTATTTGCTTGATTCACTTCTTCATTTTCTATAACTACTCCTTCATCCAAGATTTCCGGTCCTTGTCGAGCTGCAGATACTTTCCTTTTTTTCACTTTGCTCTTGGAAAACTCTTGGTGTTGGTATGATTTATTGTTATTGTCCATTTCTTGGTCTCTACTGTTATCCTGCTGTTGACTTATTGTCAGTGCATTAGATACTTCTGATGGCAGATCTATTGCCATCCGTTTTACCTTTCTTCTCCTGCGCAAAGTTCTGTTTCCCAAACTGTCCACAGCCAGATCTGGTTCGTGCCACAGAGGTCTTTTGCCTCTAATGTTATTTAAGTTTGATGAAGGCCTACGTTTAGCAACCAACAGCTGGTCATCAGAATCACTGTGGTCTTTCTTGGTAGCATGACTCTCCCTGTAGTCTTTGTTTGATTCCTCCAAACTGGAATCAGAACCTTCACTTAGGCAGTGACCAGTCTCCCAGGGATGATGGGTGGTAAATGAACGTCTTTTCCGTCCCCTCCTTTTCCTTGCCTGTCGCTTTAGAAGACAAGACACGCTTCGAGAATGATCTCCAGTATCAGCAAAACCTCCTCTGGCTTGCTCTGAACTTTCTTCCAGTGCTGAGACCAGATCATGAACCAGCTCCTCCATAGTCCTACTGAAATGCCTATAGATTTCAAAGGAAAAAAAAAAAAAGACACACAAAAAAACAACAAATGAATCAAAAGTGTTAAGTATACACTACAACAATTTTATTTGGCAAAATCATTTTAGTTAATCTAGGCAAGGCAGAATAATCTTTATAGGATGGACATTGATTATTTCTGCCAAGAGACAAAACCTTGCCACGCAGTCCTATGCAATTTGCAACTCATCAGCTTAAGTTCCTTTTAAAATATATCTTCCCAAACATCTGTCTTGGAAAGAAGAGGCAGGCAGGGGATTCCCCCATTTGTTTCTGACCTCACTGTTATTGTTTGGTTTTAATTAATCTCATCACACTTATATGACTATCAGGGATTCCACATGGCAACAGCATCAACAGAGACCACTCACTCTAAATGCAGGTAAGGAGCACATTTAAAATTTAGGAATGGGAAATGGTATACATAATATTTTTCCTTGAGGGACATTAAGGAGTTCCGCTTAAGACTTTCATTATGATAAAATATTTTTAAAGATAATTATCTCTTGATGCTGTCTAAATGCCAAAATGAAATTAAGACAGCAATTCTTTCATAGTATGACTGTTTTTCCTAACAGCAACTAATTCAGTCTTTCCAATTGGCTGATATCCATTTGATTTTAAAAAAAATATTGATTCATTGAAGTCATATTAGGTTGAGAAAAAACCCAGCTACAGATAATTCTAGAGTATTAAATGCAAAGTTTCCTGCCATGTGTGGGCACTTGCATCCATAGAATCACATGCTTGCATTAAGAAAAAAATCCCTAAACACACAGTGTCAGATTAAGGCCTTACCCTTTTAAATGTTTTGCTCCTTCCTTTTCAAATTTCACTAGCATTTAGCATGTCTTTAACTCAGTATGCTTCAGTAAGTACACCCATGCATTACATGAATGTAATTACAAAAACATTAAATGATTGCTGTTGAACTTTAATCCTTCTCTGAAGGCTGTGAACCTTCTCAATGAACACAGCAACCAGATTCTCACATCAAAATATCAGAAGATCCCTTTCCTTGAGGTAAAGCAGGGAGTAATTTTCATGCTTGCTACTACATTGCACTAATTTACACACATGGAAGACATTGTACATTTAGAAAATTATGCAGAGGACATTTAAAAGCAAGACTTCACTTTGTTTTACAATATATATGGCTGGAGGAACTTATAATAACAAGTTTTCTACACATACTCAGTGGTGCTGTAGATGAGGAGGAAACCTAGACAGATCACAGCTTTCCTGTAACTTACTGCAAACTCCAGCATCAAAGGTACTTAATGGTGATGGCTGAATGGATAGTCTTAAATAGTAATGGGGGAACCGAAGAACATGTTTAAGAAGAAATCGAAGCTGCTCATGAAATATCTTGCCTAAGGAAGTTATATATTCTCCTTTTAAACCATTTTCAGAGATACTTACTTTAAACATTATAATTGCAAGAACAACAAAAGCACGGAAAGTGGTAGAAACATAAGCTTATTTTGAATTCTTGAAACTGCTGTGTCACTTGCATTTACTTCCCATACCTCTTTTTCTGTCCTCATGTAACCCCTAGTCATATTACTCCCTCAATGTTTTATTTGGCTCTTAGTATAGCAGAATTATATCATCTTGTAAAGGGTGAGACAGCTCTGGAAGAGCACTACACTTTCTCCTTAATCTATTTAGTTCACAAGATGCTTAAACAGATGGATGTATTAGCCCATGTTTCTCCGTGGCTATAGCTGAAGTGGGGAGGCCACTTACCCTTTCAGCCTTCCTGTTGGACAGGTATGAGGACAGGTATCCCCACAGCTGCATGTATCAGAAACGAGGTGCTCTTGAGATTTAAGGGGCTTTCTAACACTTCTACACTAATTTAACAGAAGCCATAACACTAGAATAGAAACTGTAGCACATTTGGTTGAGTAAACAATTCCCCCAAATGCCTGCCCAGCCCATCCTGCCACACACTTTTGCATCTATGGCAAACTGATAGAAGTGGAGGCGCACCAGAACGTGAACTTGTAGGTTTAAACCCAGATTTAGCACTCAAAGCAAACAGATTTCTGCTACCCTGCCAGAATATGAACTGGCTTATATAAATCTCTTGCAGCCCATTCTCTTGGTGACCCTGCAGAACCAAGCAAAAGGGAAAGGGAAAACAGGGACACTAATGTCTTACACCATAGTTTATGATTAATACCTTCAATTCTGTGTCCCTAATCTGTATGGGTAACTATATCACTAAAATTAATGTAGCTCCTAGAGTGGACACACCAATTTACTGCAGATAATGGCACAAGTATGGTAGTAAAATTGCCTTAGTTCCACCAAATACTTCAAGAGAAAAAAGAATATATCCAGCTCTGATTTCTAATACCTGAACGAAACTTGCCCTGAATTCCTCCCAAAATACTGTCAGTACAGATGGTGCCAGATCAAAAGATGAAACTCAAGAAAAGTGAATACCCTCATGTGTTTTTGAAGTAAAGGGAAAACAAGATTCTTAAAAGGCTCTGAGCAGTAACAGATCTTAATTTCCAGCAGACAATGCCTTTGAATATTATGCACTCCTGCAATTAATCTTTTCTACTGAATATCAAGTCTCTTCATTGAAGCTCCTGAATTGTACAGAACAGCGACCTTATTTGCCCTAAAAATTGCAGCCATGGTCCAATGTATAATATAACTGTAATATAACTGCATCACCTCTTAGGCAGATCAGACAAATTAATACTATAATTATTTAAACATGTTTCCTTAGGATAATTACAAGAATTACTTGATCAGTTTGGGACAGTACAAGCTCCTTTGCAATGGATTGAGAACACAAACATAAACCACTTAAGCTTTTTATTCACACTGCACTTTCAACACACCAGTGGTCCACATTAAAACTCTTTCTCCTGAAAACCCAAAAAAACCTCTTTTACCTAATTTTACTGCTGCTCTCATTTCTCCTGTTATAATTGAAGAAAAAAACAAATGCAGCAGCAGCCAGATAGATTTCAAATTAACTGTTCTATCTCCAAAATTCAGGAGCATATCTATTACAGCATTATTTATCAGACAAACTCAGTTTTGAAATTTTCTCCATTGTTCACAACCAGCTGTCAAGCTTGTATTCCAAACCTACGAGGCAATTTCAATCATTCCTGCAGATGGTACTGTAACAAAAATATTTGCATTTGAAACAAGTTGAAAAATAACTGCAAGAAGTATTAAGGACATTACCCGCGAGTATCAGCAGTATTCAGTAAGATAAGAAATTTCAAAGGTTGTAACAATGAATGTAGAACAACATATTGAGGTACATAAAATATTAAGATGAGCCACAGTTTAGCACGACTCACATAAGGCTATAAAAATGCTGTTACAGCAACAGCCCACAGCTAGCAATAAACTGTAATGTCCTCACTAGGAGAAGATCCTACTTTAGTACAAGAAAATCTAGTTTGCCGATACTGACCTTTACATTTATCTGAAGCTATTTTAATGTAGTTCACCAAAAGCTGACCCATTCCCTCTCCAACCCTTACCAGAACAGACCATGTAAGTCCTGTTTGCAGGAAACAGGCTAACTGCTGTCGCCTGCTCCAAAACAGATCACAGCAGTTTCTGTTCAGTGTTATCATTCAAACTGAAAATCCTAATGGAAATAATGGACACTTGCTTTTCCAGTGAAAATTAAGTATCATTTGTGTTCACCTCCCACCTGAAGCACATAACAATGTAGAACTCTGACAGCTCACCAAATATTTAACAAACACACACTGATGGGAAAGTTAATTTAGTTGCACAACTCTGAAGAAGAGACATTATCTCTTACCAAACCAACAGCTGCATTTACGTCTGCTTTCTACTTCTATACCTTCTCCTGTTAAATAGGACCAGGGCTTCTTGCAGCTACATTTATGCTGCATCTGTGCCTCATCAATTCTGAAAAGAACCATGAGTTTTGTTTCCTTCACAACCCACCTTGATCACAAGCTAAAAGCACAAGAAAAATCAAATAGTTCCTTCAACATCGGGGTTATAAAACGTGACTTCCTATAATCTTTTCCCATATGGATTCTCTGATGTCTCCTAGCACAGCTGTACTCACAGTGTACCTTTATCTTCAGACAGGCACTAATTTAAATCCCATTTCTCCACCTCAGAAGTTATTTTCACAAAGCCTTAGAAACACAGGTTTTGACATTTCTGCTTTATTAATGAGTGCGACTGAAATTTGGATTGAAGGGGTTCAAGTATTTGGGAGATAGCAGCACATGATAAATCTCACTGCTTTGCTTGAAGAATTTACAGATTCAAAAAAGAGAACTATCATGGTTCTTGGGACACACAAAGGAGGAAGCAAAACAAAGCAACACAATTAAGTAAAAATTATTAAAAAGCTGGCAACAGACAATATAGATTGGGGAATCACTGATAAACCCCTGTTACATGGAAGCTTATGTTTCCCCTTCTCCCAGGTAACAAGACAAGAGGAAATGGCCTCAAGCTGCACTGGGGAGGTTTAGATTAGATATGAAAAATTTTTTCACTGAAAGGATGATCAGGCACTGAACCAGAGTGTCCAGGAAACTAGTGGAAGCACTGGTGAGAGTGGTCAAAAAACGTGTGGATGTGGCCCCTGGGGACATGGTTTAGTGGTAAATGTGGAAGTGCTGGGTGAACAGTAAGATTCTGCCTGAGAGGTCTTTCCAAACATAACACCTCTATGATCAGAAACTGAAGTTGTGCCTAGACTATTTAAACTCCCCTGTCATTAAAAAACCATCACTAAGAGGTGGACAAAACATCCAGTTTCACATTCACACCTGTTTATGTCCTTAGGCACTATCTGCTGGGCAAACAGGTATGCAAAGCTACACCAAAAGCCACCCCTTCCATCCCCTATCAACCATCACTGCAGGGCATAACAGCTGCAGGGCATACCAAAAAACCCCACACTTTCCAACTTCTGAGGATCCTCATTCCTGTAAAGACTAAGAGCCAACATAATGGCAACACATTCAAAGTAAATCTGACCTGCAGACCAGAGAAACTTAACACAAATGTAATTTTCACACCATAAAAATTAAAAACATGACAGTATCATAACAGACACTTACAGAAATTATATGGTTCTGACTTTCATATAAGATAGTAGGGACAGTTATAAAAGATGAGGACTCTTGAGACAAACCAGGATACCATGGTGGAGCACAACCATATATGAAAAGAGAAAATCAACCGCAAAATCTCAGGTTTTTTTTAATCTTCAAGGTATGTCAACTCCCTTTTTTGTAATCTGTTATGTGTGTTTGTAAGCAAGTTTCACAAAGTAACAAAAGTATAGGAGAATTTTGGAAAAAATCTGAAAATTTATGGAAGTGACTGTTGCTCAATTGAAGTCAGTTACTACACTTGCTGGAAATGCCTACAAACTTCTATATAAAATATATGGCTCCTGTATATTTGAATGCATACATTTACTATCAACATTTTATTCCTCCAATCACACACTGTACATTAATTCTTGGCACCAACTCTATATTTGAGAAACACTAGACAGCTTCTGGATTTTTCTTACACTTGAGCACCAGCACAGGCTGGGGGCTGATGTGCTGGAGAGCAGCTCTGGAGAGAAGGACCTGGGGGTCCTGGTGGACAACAGGCTGGCCCTGAGTCAGCAGTGGCCTTGTAGCCCAGAAGGCTAATGGTGTCCAGGGGTACATCAGGAAGAGCACAGCCAGCAGGTCAAGGGAGGTGATCCTGATCCACTACTCAGCCCTAGTAAGGCCTGGAACGCTGCGTTCAGCACTGGGCCCCTCACTATGGGACATGGAATGAGTCCAGTAGAGGGCTATGAAGATGATTAAGGGACTGGAGCTTCTCCTTTCTGAGAAAAGGCTGAGACAGCCGGGCCTGTTCAGCCCGAGAAGAGATGACTGAGGGGTGTCCTCATCAATGTCTATCAGCATCTCAAGGGAGGGTGTCAAAAGGATGGACCAGGCTCTTGTCCATGGTGCCCAGCAGTAGGATAGGGGGGAATGGGCAGAAACTGACACACAGGAAGTTCCACCTGAATATAAGGAAGAACTTCTTTACTGTGTGAGTGACCAAGCACTAGAACAGGTTGCCCAGAGAGGGGATGGAGTCTCCCTCACTGGGGATATTCAAGAACCATCTAGATGCAATCCTGCGCCATGTGATCTGGGATGATTCTGCTTGAGCAGGGAGGTTGAACCAGATGATCCACTGTGGTTCCTTCCAGCCTGACCATTTCTGTGATTCTGTCCTATACAATAAAAGTATTTCAGGAATTATGTAATTTCATCACCTATTATACTGCTGATCCCCCTAAAAATTAGGGCCAGGCTAACTTGCAGTAAGTACATCTGACTTTTCTAAATCTGCTGCTTATCTAAGAAGGCACAACAACAAATACTATCAGTCTACTCATATTTAACAGTGAAAAAGTACTCAGTACAGAGCAATGGCAGACAGTCAGAAAGATGCTGACATGAACTACATTTAACAAGGCTCTAACACAAATGAATTGGTCAGCCAGAAATGAGATTTGGAGCAATTTATCATGAGAGGGAGCAATTCTTGCAATCCCATTGCTGCCATTTACTGATACGCTTGCCCTTTTCAGAAGTGTGACTTCATTAATTAATTGTCAAGGTACAGAGTCACATGAAGTGTCAAATTGTGGTAATATGCTAAAGCACCAAAGTCATTATCAAAAGAATCAGAGTTGCCTAGCAAGTATCCAAACTGCAAACTATTCTTAAATTGCCACATTAATTAACAATTTAAATGAAAAACATTCTGCTTTGGAAGAGCTTTACCACCCAAAGTGAAAATTCCTACTCTGTGGCTGTTCTGAATCTACTCACCTCTTTAGGGTCTTAATGTTTTAAGAAAGCACAAGTTCTTAATTTTCTGCATCAAGTATTAAACACCATAAAAAGTATTCTCCTGCATCCCACCCAAACAAGCCTCCTTTAACAGACAGCTTCTGAAATAACTTATGTATAAGAATAAGACAGCAAATCTGATGAGTGGTCAGATTTTTAATGGATAACATTTCAATATTTTCCTCTGTATTGAATTCCTCTGAGCAGTGTGCATGCATAAGCAAAAACATTACTGTCTGATGACAATTACAGAAAAATATGCCTACTGCTCATGTTGCTAAAGGCTACTCTAAAAGCCTCTGGAACTAAATTACTTTATGTGGGCATAAAATAGTAAATTTTAAAGAAAAATGACAGGTCAAATCAACAGTGAAGACTTCCAAAGAAACATGTCTTTTGAAATGTCTCGGCAATGTTTCTACTGTATGCAGCATTAATACCCAAATAAGAATACTTGTGCCACTGGAGTATATACCTCATTCTCTAAAACATTCTGAATTACACCAACAGAAGTTAAGTTATATTTATACCAGGCAAATTTGGATGCCTAGCAACACCAGAAAACTTGTTCTAGCAAATAATTATCAGCTGGGCAAATAAAATCTCTTCTTGAAAGTTTTCTCATTTGTAGAGAAAAAATACCCACAGGAAAAAAAATGGTGGTATCAGAAAAAGGAAAGGAGAAATGGAGTTTTCTCTGTAAGAAAACAAAGTGCCAAACCTTTCCCTTCCTCTTCCTCCCCATCCTCAGAAAAGAAACAAAGAAAAATAAGAAAGAAAATTTATTTCAGAGCTAGGAAATCGATCAGCTGGTATCTGTATATGTAACATAGCTTCTAAAAGATGTTTATAAACATTTGCAAAAAAACCCACAAACAAAACCCCAGCACAATCCTCCTTGCTCCCATTAACAAGTGAAATGAGCGAGAAGCTCCACACACCAGTTGATACCAAACATATCACAAGACACCCAACATTTCAGGAAGAAAATGAAAGGCTTCCCACCTGATTGCTTGGAACATCTTGCTTCCATCAAGTCTCTCCACTATCAGTCTTTATATCTCCATGGTCTACTACAATAACTGACCTTTTCTATTCTGTTACTCAGCTTCCCCTCCTTGCAGTGCTACAGTAAAAACAATATAGCCTTTGGGGTCACTATGCTAGCATAAAGAATTACATAAAACAGCATATCTACGAACATTTTTGCAGGAGAACTACCCATATTTTCCCTGCTCGATGGCTACAGCAGCACTTGTTGATTCTTGGTTTGCAACAGAAGAGCTTTAGAGCACTAAACACACCACACCGGATGCTCAGCCGCGCATGCTGCCAGGGCTTTAGGCCTTAAGAGAGTCTACCACTACGAGAAAAACCCAAACACAGAGGAAAAACTAACACAGCTTAGGACAAAAGTTTTGATTTATCTTTCGCCCACCGTCCTTTTCTCAACAAAGCGTGCAAGTTTCTTCCTTTAGCACACTGCTCGCTTATAAATGCGTCCAGCCGCCGAGACGCGACAGTGGCACTTCTCAGACCTCCAGCCCCTCGTCCCCCGGGGGCCTGGGACGGGGACCATCACCTTTTCCCCCCAGCGAAAAGGGCAGCAGCGCGGAGCCCGGGCCGGAGCGGGGCCACCACTCGCCCCCACGCTCCCAAGCCCCACCCGCGGCGCGGAGCCGGTGTTCGGCCCCCACCCGCAGGCAGCGGCCCCGTGGCCGGGCAGGGCCGGCGGACACGTGTGTCCCCCCCGGGCTTACCAGCTTTTCCTCGCCGCCTGAGCTCGGGTCGGGGTAGGTTCAGCGACCCGGAACATGAACCCGGCGCCTCCCCCGGCCGCTCCCCGAGGAGGCTGGCGCCGCTTCGCAGAGACTGGGCGAGGGGAGCCGGGCAGGGGCCGGGGACGGGAGGGCTCGGGCCGGGCGGGGAAGGCGCGGGCGGCCAGCGCAGCTCCTCAGTCCCCCATGATGGGAGTCCGGAAACAGCCGCGGCACCGGAGGAAGCCGGACGCGACCACCTCGCCTCTTCCCTTCTCTCTCCCGACAGCTGCCCAAGGAAGCCGCGTCCCCTCCAGCACCCTCGCCTCGGGTTCGGTACAGCTTCGCGGAGCTTTCGATGCCCCCGGAGTGCTGCTCGTGCCTGGCTGCGAGGCTGCCGGGAGCAGCGACACCCCCGCGCCTGAGAGCAGTGGAACGGCCCCGTTGCCATGGCGGCAGCGTCGTGAGGGCGGGAGGAGGGAGGAGCATGGCCGCCCTGGCCCGGCTTCGGGAGAGGCTGTCGGAACTCCGGGAGGAGTATTTCCTTACAAACAGGTACCTGGGCCGTGCCGGTGGTGGGGCAGGATACACCTCCTTATGCTGGGCTGGGACGGGCAGGCGGGCGGGCCCCGCTCTCCCCCGGCAGCGAGATGGCGGCAGCCCCCCTGGAAACTGTGTCCAATTCTGGTCTCAGTATATGGAGGAGACATGGAGCTCCTGGAGAAGGTCCAGTGGAGGGCTATGAAGATGATTAAGGGACTGGAGCATATCTCTTACGAGGCAAGGCTGAGGGAGCTGGGCATGTTCAGCCTCGAAAAGATACGACTGAAAGAGGACCTCATCAGTGTCTATCAGTATCTGAAGTGGGGGTGTGAAAAGGATGGACCAGGTTCTTCTCAGTGGTGTCAAGCAATAGGACAAGAGGCAATGGGCAGAAACTGGATGCACTGGAAGTTCCTTCGGAATATGAGTAAGAACATTACTGTGCAGTGACCGAGCACTAGAACAGATTGTCCAGAGAGAGTGTGGAGTCTTCCTCACTGGAGATACTCAGGAACCGTCTGGACACAACTCTGTGCCATGTGCTCCTGCTTGAGACCAGATGACCCACTGTGGTCCCTTCCAACCAGACCCACTCTGTGATTAGGTGATTCTTGTGAAACTGTTTCGCTTTTAAATCCCTCCCGAGAGCACCAACCCACCGCCTTCTTCCCAAATATTGCCAGAGCGATCTGAGGAGACCTGGTGGCCGCAGCACAGCGTCTTTAAGGGGCCTGTTTATTCACTGAAAATACTGTGTCCCGCTCTTCCCCCGCCCCCCTGCTAATTGCCAGGGAAACGGAACCTCTGGAAACTCCTGAAACGCGCTGAGCTCCGCAAGTTCAGCCCTCTCCCTCTCCGGGAGCCGGCCCCCTTTCCCCAGCCCCGCCTCAGGAACCTCCCACCTCCTTCCCTCCCCGGCGGCGCTGTTATGCCTGGAGGATCTCTCACGGGCGCCCCAAGATGCGGCGCGCCAGCCTTGAGTCTGAGACCCTGCACTCGTGGCTCAGATCTATGACTGCCTGGACGTTTGTCCTTTTGCAAGGACACTACTTTTTTTTTTTTTTTTTTTTTTTTAATTTTTAAAAAATTTTTAAAGTTAATTGAAAGAGATCAGATCGCCTGTTACCCTTGTCCTCAACAATTGTGACAGTTTGTGCTGCCTAGTCTTCTGACTGCTAAAATGGGGGTGGCGAAATTTTCCCCGACCAGATCTTAGGAAATTAAATGTTTTAACACTTACTTAAATATTGCATAGATTTGTCCTGTAAATCCTTTTACTCAACTGTGTTGTTGCTGTATGTGTAATGCAAAAACTCAAAAAGAAAAAAACCCAAACATGTTTAGCATCGTTGTAATTTTTTTTCTTCACTAATTAATGAATCATTTATTTTTGAATCTAATTACAACATCATTAGCATGAATAACAAAGCTCCTGAACATCACTAAAAGTTACAGAGGCCAAGTCTTGCCTGCATGTAAAGTGTTGTGGTTTTGTTCTTTCCCTGAGCTTTTGCTCATTCTCTTGTGGCTGTACACACAGCAGTTCACTAAACAAACATCAGCTACAGGAGACTATGCTTGTATTTCACATATTCCAGGTTAGAAAGAGCAGTCTGAGCCAGACTTGGAAATTCATTGGAGGGCAGCATGCTTGATGTTTGGGAATTTGTTTTTTGGCAAAACTCTCCAAAAATGAATTGTTTCCCTTTTAAGAATAGGCTAAGATCCATCAGTTTCTGAAGATTCAGACTTGCAGCTGGGAATGCAAATGAGAGGATTCAAAGAGTCCAGCTCAGCAGCTAATCTTAATAATGTTTTTCTGATCTTCTAATAACATTCTTACCGTGCTTTATGCAGAACTCTGTTTATGTGAGAGGTATGAGGTGTCCTAAACAGGCTTTTTAGGGAAAGCACCTTTCTAGGGAAGGACTTGCCCAATGATTCCACAATGCAAGAATACTGTAAGCCTGCATTTTGAGAAATACCTTCAGCATAAGGATTAGAATATACAAGATCCATTAGTTCATTCTCTTAAGTGTTACACAATTTTATCATTTGTTCAAGGACTTGCTTTTATTTATTGTAGCATCTGTGTGTCAGGTGCTTGAGTAGGCCTTTCTAACTTCCAGTGCAGCCTTTGAGAAGTATCTGTGACTCAAGATCTTAATTCAAGCAGTTTGACAACTCTGCAGTCTGATCAAAAGGGAAGATACCTGCTTGAGAAACTTAGATCTCGAAACACTTCTGCTGGCAAGGGCAGCTGGAAGTGTTTGTGGTACTATCCTGTGAGAAAAGTAAGTCTGTTGTTGTTCTGTTTTAATAAAATTTACAAGGACTTCTATCCCTACTTGGCCAGGCAAGACAGAATGACAACAAAAAAAACCTAACAGGGAGTAAGAGAGGAGAAGGCTTCTGCTCTTCCAGAAGGCTATTGTCATTGCCAAGTGGGAAGGACTGGGTTTGGAGCTGTCACCTCTGTTATGGCCACTCCCACATGCCCTTCATTTCCAGGCTGTAATTGTGGCTGCCTGTCCAGGGCCAAATTGTTTATACACTTTTGATAAAAATCATTTTCCTCTAAGTAAAAGTATTCTGGAGGTATCTGCTTGTTGTGAAGACTAGGAAGCTGCACAAGAAAAGAGCAAGAAAACTCTCGCCAGTTTTGAAAACTTAATTTTGTGGTTTTAGGTAAAAAAAACCTGTTTCCCAGAATTTTTAGATACTGAGAAGGTCTGATGCACATCAGATGACAGTGAAAATTTATGCCCATTTAACGTGATTTGAGAACAAATGCTGCACCAGATGATACAAAATGAGTGGAGCTAATGTTTCTTGATCTCTGATAGTAAATCTGCAATTCATTTCATTTTCAGAAACATAATGAGGATAATCCTAATTTATCAGATAAAAATAAGCTTGTTGGTATTTACTGAGGCAATTAATGTTGGCATAAAACCTTTTAGGAGAGCTAACTAATATCACCTAATTAAGAAAACTAACTACTAGTAACCTAATTGTTATTTTGTATCAGGTGTAAAATATTAAAGAATTTGGTGGGTATGTTCCTAATAAAAACGGGAAAGGAAAAAAATCCATGAAAATTAAAATTTAATTTTAAGTTCAAAGACTTGACAGTTACTGACATTTTGAAACAAACAAAAAATGAATAAAAGCTGGAGGTGATCTCATAGCTGAGTTCTATCTCTCAGCATTGAAACTCTTAATGGTAATGATTTCTTCCTGAACTCTCTGAAGTCTTCTTTAGACGAATAATATATTTCTTTAATCTCTTTTAGATTCATGGTTTTCCTTACATGACTTTTAGCTTTGTCACAAACACTGTAGAAACACAATTTTATAGTTATATAATTTTTATTATACCTCAGGCCTAATTATCATTAAAGTATTATCCACATGTTGCACCTACAATGTAAGAAGTCTGTGTGACATGCTGACGTGTTTAAGTAGTGTATAGGAATAAGAAATATCCACTCCTAAAATTTACATCCTCTATGAGCTGCAATATTCTTTGTTACCTTTATACTGTGCAACTAATACAAAGTATATTTTTCTGCACTACCACTGAATTATGTAGTATTAAAAGTGAAAAACCTGATGAAAAGCATTCCAAGCTGAAACAATAAAATATATTTAGAATAATGTTTGTGCTTTGGTTTTACATTACCATGCTGAGAAGTATCACTACTTTTATATTTTCAGAGCTATAGATGAAGACAGAAAAATAAAGTACAAAGCTGCTGTCAAGATCCAGAGCTGGTTTCGAGGGTGCAGAGTCCGAGCCTATATAAGGTAGTATATTAAGCCTATCTTAATCCATGTTTCAGCATTGAATTTTTCCTCACAATTTCTCATGGTATTACTTGATTTTAATAAAATGGGAGCATTTTGGGGAAAAAAGAAAAGCAACAACTGTTATCCAGTTTTCAGCAGAATGAAATATATGCTGTGGCACTGTAAGAAATAATAAGTTTTGATTTTCAGAACTGTATACAATTAAAAATACATGATGATAAAAAACATGGAAACTATATTCAGAATAGATACACAGTACAGTTTAAGAAATCTTTCCTGATTGGAAGAAAAAAGAAACAACTAGATGTCCCTTGCATCTGCTGTTTCAGAGACTTTTCATATAGAATCATAGAATATCCTGAGTTGGAAGGGATCCAAAAGGATTTTCAAAGTCCAGTATCCTGGCCCTGCACGGGACAATCCCGAGTCACACCATGGGCCTGACAGCATTGTCCAAATGCTTCTTGAACTCTGTCAGACTTGGGCTGTGACCCCTTCCCTGGGAATCCTGTTCCAATGCTCAACCACCCTCTGGGTGAAGAGCTTTTTCTAATATCCAGTGTAAATCTTCCCAACACAGCTTCAGGCCACTCCCTCAGGTCCTGTCACTGGTCACCAGGGAAAAGAGATCAGTGCCTGCCTCTCTGCTTCCCTTTGTGAGGAGGTTGTAGAGTGCAATGAAGTCTCTCTTCAGTCTCCTTCAGGCTGAACAGACCAAGTGACCTCAGCTGCTCCTTGTACAGCTTCTCCTCAAGGCCCTTCACCAAGGCCATAAAATGCCATATCAACACTGTCATATCAACTCGATCTTGGAGGTCTTTTCCAAGCTTAGTGATTCTATGATTTTATAACATTGGTACGAATTTCCTGGAAACTGTGGTTGGTCCATTCTTCCGGAAAGGTCTCCTCCATTTTTTATGATCATAAGCCCAACTGGCCAAACTCGTGCTCCAAATTCTGTATCTTCATAAAAGTTAGGGCCATGATGGAGAGGGATTGTTACATTTTTGTAACAATCTTTGATCTCTTGCCTGTTGCAAGTAACTGTACATCATCCAGACCTACTGTATCAAAACTAAAGAATTATTAGCTTAAATAACATTAACTACTTCAAGGCCAATATTTCCCTCACAGAGAGATAGGCTACAGTCATTATGGGCACTTAGAAGAAACTACTTAACTTTCACCAGAGGAGGTTCAGATGAGATATTAGAAAAAACAATTTCAATGAAAGAGTGATTAGACATTGGAATAAGTTGCCCAGGGAGATGGTAATGTCACCATCTCCAGAAGCATTTAAGCAGTGTCGAGATGTGGCATTTGGGAATATGATTTAAGGGTGTTTATTTTCCTGCTAGATCATCTTGAAGGTTTCTTTCAACCTTGATGATTCTGTAGTTCTGTGATTCTCTCTGGCTAACTTAGGAGCACAGGCTCAATGTAGCCAATTCTCAATGTTCTGAATTACCCAAAGACTTCCTTCACTGAGTGCAGTGCAAGGCTTATAAGTTTGATGTCCATAGTTAGGTGGTATGAATGATCTCTTATACTGCTTTGTCTAGGCAGTCCCAAAGTAATGATTATATTATTTTATGCAAAAATTGGTGTGAAACAATTATAAAATTTTTAGTAGCATAATTATATATATGTATATATATATATATATATAAAATAAGTAAAAAAGTAAATATTTACAATTAAGCTAAGTGTAATTTTATAAAAGCAAATAAGGTGTCTAAAAGTGAATAAAGTGTCTAAAAATTACAGCTTTCAGTTCGATTTGTCAAATATTTTAAAATGGTAAGGCTGTGAAAATCCTGCACGTGACAAAAATTTCAGATATGTGGGTTAACACCATTCATGAAAATAAATTGGTTATTATGCAAATTACATTTTTGAGGCTTTTTCATTAAATTTTTGTAATAGTATACAAGTAATTCTGCAGTAACCCTTGTTTTCCAAAAACTAAAGTATGTGTGTATTAATAAATTCATGTATGCAACAGTCTGCTTGTGTTTGTGTGCCTGTGTATATATGGATACACGTATATGTATAAGGTATGTTTGTAGTGGTCATCTCTTTGGAATAAATATGGATAATACATTATATATTAATTTTATTACTATGAAAAAATAAAGCAAATGGTGAAGTCTGAAAAAATCATTATTTTATTAACGTATTTCATTTAGGCATCTGAACAGAATGGTGATTTTGATGCAGAAGTGGTGGAGAGGTTACCTAACAAGAAAATACTTCACAGAAACAGTGGAGGTAGGAAAGTACTTTCAAAATTTTTGTTTGGTTATTTGTAGAATACATGTGAATAATTCATTCACTCATCATGAAATTAAAAAGCTGAAACTTCATCCTTTATAAACACAGACACACACTTAACTTTACTGTAATGAAAAGCACCATTAATTTCAGTAAGCCTACTCATAACAGTCAAGTTAAGTCAACGTTCAAGTGTTTGCAGCTCTGGAGTATTGGTCCCTAAACCAGCAATGAGATCTGCTCATGCAGAAGCCTGGCCACATGATGCTAATTGCAGGATTTGAGATTTATAAGATGCTTTTTTTGTTTATTTCCTGGCAGAACTTTTAATTTTGAAAATAAAATAAGCCAATGTGTGTACACATTGCTGTTTTATGTTTTAGTGGTTTAAATTTCTCACTTAATGAACCTTGAAGTATTTGAGGTTTTGCCTTAAGGCACACAGCAGAACACAGTCAATCTAATTCCTGTGACAGACCTGGAGAGAGTGAAAGTGTATGATGGCACACAAGCTAAAACCTCTGTAAACAGGTTTAGGGGATTAAGAAGAAAATAATTTTTCTTTAACATAAAAAGTTAAGTTTTTAATATGTGGTTTTCTTCACTAATTTATTAATTTATATTAATGTTTTACAATAGTGTTAAACTTGTTTGTCATTTTTTCTTGATTACTTTTGTTAAATTGCTGTGTTTCAGTCAAAACAGCTAATTCAAGAAGTGAAAAAAGAGCTGTAATAAATCATATATCACAGACCAAAGTTCATACTGCCCACTAAACTATGTTTTCAAGTAGCAGGACTTATATATCTTAAAGATTATTTATTTTTCCCCCAAGTCTACCAGTAATCTATTTTAAGATTTTCTTTCTTCTTATTAAGTGGCTTAACTAATAAGTGATGAGCCATCCTTTCAGGCTATGGTTTTCAGTCATCTTCTAAAACTAATTCTTGAATACAGAGCAGATAGCTGCATGGTTGCATTGGGTTCTGTTCTGAAAAAAGGCAGGACTTCGCTGAAAATTGTTCGTGAGTTTAAGGAAGGTTTGTTTAATCTAGGAAAGCTTCTGTAAAAGAGAGACATGATAATGTATCTTAAAAATTGTTAATGAAAAGAAAGGATCTGTGCAGTCACTGGGACAATGGAAGGAAGAAATCAACATGATCAAACAGATTTTCTGTAATCACAAAACTGAGAGCTAACATCATAATCTCCCCTCAGCCTTTTGTTCTTGAAATGTATTTCTGAAAAGGAGAATCAAAAATTCTCTAATCAGTAAAGACTTGTGCATATTTAGTTCTTCAAATAGACATAACTGAAAAACTCTTGCCAAATCTGAAGTCTGGGGAATAATGTAAGACAAAAAATTCTGCAACTTAATGCACATGTTCTAAATCAGATAATGAATTCATCCAGCTTCTGGATTCCAGTACTTACCCAGTGCTAGCCAGGGCTCCAGAGAAAGAGAATCTCATCAGAAAGCATACAGATTTTACAACACTCATCTTAGAAAATCATCTTTTTCCTGCTAATACTTCATTTTGTTCTTGCCATCTCTTTGATTGGAGAAGACTAAATAGGACTGCTGAATTGGAAGTCAACCTGAGAACCACACAAGTAGTGGATAAAAAGGCACTTTCTACTCCATTTGGACTGCTTGTATTCAGTATTGTGTGTTTTGGGGTGGACTTAAATATAAAGTTTGAGTTAATAGCTTGTAGTTGTTTTTCTATCTTTGCTCAAGTAATTAGCCAAATTTGGAATATGTAAAAAGCAAAATCTCAGCAGCTTAACATAACTTTCAAGTTAAAGGATCAGGTAATGTTTGCAATGAACTCTTCTTAATAACTGTTGTAATGACCCCTGACTATGAAGCACAATGATACATTTGACATGAAACACAATGCTACATTTGACATGATAGTTCCTTAAATACAATGGTCACTTTAAAATTTGCCTGCTGATTATGATTGGATTGGTATCTGCTGCCAGCAAACACAGCAAAGCATATGCACAAAATACCCATGATTGCTTGATAATAAATCATTTTAATGATTATATTCAAAATTGTGAAATGTGAATGGTACTGATGCGGAAAATAACAAAGGCTGAGGCTCATCAGATTGGCTGTCCATGTGTGCATCACTACTAGTGTTTCATTTGCTTCTCTTCTAGTGCCTCTTCCTTTGATTGTTAAAATATATTAAGTGAAAAACACCAACATATATTGATGGCATCTATATGATTAAAGTTAAGTGCCTTTCTATTCTAAATATAGATGCTTTGGTATAAAGCTTGTTTCCTAAATAATCTCAAGCTAAAATTAAGAACTGCTCTCCTACAGTTTTCTTAATAACTTGGTTACATTAATTGGATTGGATTCTGAAAGTGTACATGACATGCAGAAAAGTATGAATTTTAGAACCAGGCAAACATCAGAACATGAAACAAACCATACAACATTGTTTCTTTAATACTGTTTTCTCAAAGCTAAGGAATCACTTGTTAAAGCAAGGGGAGTTGTAACATTTCATTGTTATATGAAGTTGGCGGGCATAATGGCCATATTTTCAGCTTACTTTGGAAAAAGATACAGAGAAAAGTGAATATTCTATGTTGTATAGCTTGACATCACCCTGAATGATTTAGCTTCAACACAACAACCAGTTTTAAATAGTTCCAGTCCAATAGGAATTATGCAAATGCCTATTTGCTCTACAAAACCCCCCAAAATACACCACCAACCCATTTCCAATTTAGACTGTGTGTTATTTCCTTCTCTCAACCTCGCTCTCAGTCTTAGTCTCAAACTCACTCAGATTTCTGGTTCTCCTTTGAATTTGTCATTTTGTATTAAGACTTTAAAGCAAAAGAAGGCACCAATCTGAGCACATTTGTAGGTGATCCCTAAGCATGTTTTTAAATACAAAGGAGAAAGTAATACAACAGTTTATATATAAGAGGCTTCAATTTTGGAAACTTAAAGTAAGCTGGTAGAAAGGCCTATATGTTAATGTCAGACTTCATGACAAAGAGACGTCCTCACTCAGAAGCAGACGTGGCAAATGGATGAGATGGGAAAGTAATTCTTTCCAGAGAGTCAGCCTGGCAGTGTTACCTTTGAATTGGCACTCAGTGAAAAAATGAGAGGCAATTTAGGTCACAGGCTGAAATGCAGGAAATTCCACTTAAGCATAAGAAAAGAGTGTTCTGGGCAAGAAGACCCCAATTCAGGAAAGAATCTTTTTATTAGGAGAGCACATCAATGTAGACATGGTTTGAAGCACTAAATTATGACTCTGCTTTTGAGAACAGGGATAAACACATTCTCCATCATTTGTAATAGCAGGACTTTCTAATCAGGATTAGAAAACAGAGGGCAAGTCCATTTGCAGAAGAACCTAGCTGGTGACATAGCCTTTGGCTGTTGGTGCAAGAATAAAGATGTATGACAACTCAATGCATGAGCAATTCTGCATTTGGGTGGCTTGTGATTTAGAGCAAGAGTTGAGTAAAAGCAGGAATGTGTAACTTCCTTCTTATTGTGAATGACCCTCTTAAGTGATGGTAGGGTAACATGTGGATTCCTCACACCTTAGTGGGGGCTATGCAATATCGGACCATAGTTGCCATTGACTATCTCTGTAAATATAGTAGACAAAGTTCTTCAATACTTTGCCAAGCTCAGAGGGAAAGTGGTCCCACATTGTCTTTCAGTATTGATGATATAAAGAGCATTAATGATGTTAGGTCTCTGGTGTAAGTTCTTCAGTGAAACTTGATGCATTCAGTCCTAAGTGCTCACAGCCTTCAAATATGAGAAGAATAAACAAAAAGGTGTAAGATTGTTTAGTTTAATCAGTGACGGACAGAAATCAGATGAATTTTTTTAAGCTTAGGAACTTCCATTAAAATGTGTTTTATCTATTTGGTGGTGTGGGTAAAACTCTTAGGTTCACTTCCAAAGAAAGAAAAGATGAACTGCAAAACAAAATTTTATCAATTTAATCAAACAGTTTAGGAATATGCTTAAGTCAGGCAAACATTATTCCAATCCATTATTAGCTATCTACAGTTAGTATCACTTAGTAAATATTTATGGAGGATAAAGGGGAGAGAGGCAGTCCATTATTTATTCTAATTTCTACATTTAGGGTACATTTTCCCTTGAATATATATGTATATGTATGTATGCATCCACATGTACACATGAAACTTCTTTGAACTTTAACAATCCTGCAATTTTCTTTCATGTAAGAAATATTTTTTGTACTGTTTCCATTATTAGTAGATTGGTAAGATATTAAAGTGAGCATTTAAAATGCACCTTAATTAAACTGCAGGAATTATGCCTTGCTTAATGTAATGAAGAAAGAGAATTTAAAATGAAGTAGCATCATTGTGTTCATTTGTAAATAACATATTGCAGCCAACTGTTTCTTAATTGCCCAGACTGTTGATAAATAATCCAGTCCTGCTGCTCTCCACAGACAATTTGCTTTGGATCAGACTAGGCAATTCAAATAACACTAATTACAGTGAAACCCTTTTATAGTGAATTCCTGTTTGCCATGGGGGAGAAAATCACTATATCAGGGGAAAGCACTTTTGCCTTTGATTTGTGTCTAAAACATGAGAAACACATAAAAGTTGCATGTTGTGCTAAATAAAGGACATAGTCTTGCATTCAAAGTACTTATATTTTACTTTTTATGATACAATTGTGAATTATGTTCATTTTGCATTTGTAATTAGAGGGCGGAACAGATGTGAAAGCTTAGTTTAAAGTGATGTATCCATTAAAATAACCTATGCTGCCAAGAGATTGCTTAGTATAATAGGGGATTCGTTCACTATGAGAGGAATTCTACTTTATTGGAAGGAAACCAGGACTTCAGGAAATGTTTTCTATATCAGGGGATTCACTGTAACATGGTATCATTGTATTTATGATTTTATGATGTTAAAATGAATATTAAATGAAACAAAATTCCCAAAGATTACTCGGGAGGCAGCTAAGTACATAACATTTAGTACAGATGGTTGGAAGGCACAATTTTGCTCCATCACTGCATCCGTATCCTTGAACGGTTTCGACTGAAGACAGCATTTCTCTGAATTTTTCATTAAACCAGACGTCTTGAAATATGAATTCCTTTTATGTTTCTGTGAGTTTTGGCTAAAAGAACCCCAGTGAATAAATCATACAATACTACATGTCACCAGCACTTGTGAATATTTCTGCTTTGTTATTCTACTCTCAGTAGAGCACCATTGATTATCAAACTCAGCGGAGAGCATTTTATGATCATATATCTCCATTAGCTCCTAGTTTGACTACCATAGATTTTTCTGGTTAAGCCTGCATTATGTATTAGGAAGCCTATCTCTTCAATACAAAGTTTGATTTTATTCTCTCTAAGCCTAGAACTCTTATTATGTATTATGTATAAAGATTCTTATCTTTTATATGCAAAAATAGCAGGACTGTCTTTGTGCAACTGAAATATATGCCATCTTTTTTTTTCTTCATTCACAGACAGCATATTATATTAAGAAGCTGGATTTCTACAATGAAATGGCTGTCAGGGTAAATATTTCTTCACTTGTTAAACAAATGAAAAGTCAATTGTGCTCCGAATTTGCTTTTAATAAAATGAGCAAAGCAGAATAATATACACTTGATTGATATGCTGATGGCAACAGCAGGAAATAGTACGTAGTTAAAAATTAAAGTTACACTGAGTAGTCAGGGTTGTATTTGAAAACTGTAGCTGAATTTAAGGTGCCTGAATGTGTCTTGCCCCATTTAAATGTTCATTGGACCTTATCATATGTGATACTGATAAAAACCCCAAACATTCTATCTGCCAGTATTCTTACAAATGTAGACATATATTTACAATTCTGACAAACTACAGGGCTTTTAAGCTTGTTGATGTGGCTGTGCTTTTTCTTTTGTTAGTACATGACATTTGATGTATTGGATCTCAAGAGTTACTCAGATAGTACAGGACAATTTCATTGCTTAAACATAGAGGTGGAACTGCACTGATCTCATTGATGATATTATGAGTGAATTTTGCCAGAAGAAGGAGAGTATAAACAGTCCTTGAACTTCAATGAATCTACAGCAGAACAAGTTTGTTGGGGGTGAACTGGCAAAACATATTTAACTAGAAACTAGCTCTTTTTTTTCTGAGCTTTGAAATTGCACTTGAACAAATATGTAAAATGAGTATGTGAAGGACATAAAATATTTTTTGGGATTAAGTCTTTTCATGTTATTTATTTCTTTCATTTTGTGATATAAAACTACTTTACTTTAGAGGCCTATACCTTTTTTAGGCCAGGCACCTTACCTTTTGAGTTCTACCAAATGTAGGAATATGGTGAGAATGGAGATTAACCCAGGGAAACTCCTGTAGAGTAGGATGATTCTCAGGATGGATTTTAATTTTGTGGCCTCTCTGCGTCCAGAATAACTCAGTCAAGAGAGCTGTACTCATCAGGTGTTTTGCTTAGTTCTGGTTCTCTCAAAGGCACAAAGTAGAATCTTACATTTGGTGCATGTTAGAGAACTGAAGGTGTTTAACAGCAGTTTAATACCTCACAAATGTACGTTTTTGTTGTTGTTATAGTTCATTCCTTACTTAGCTAGTTTGAAAGTATTCCACAGTGGATAAATGCTGTTTACTCATGCAGCTGAGATCAGTGAGAAAACATAAGATGTAAGCCAGCTCTTAAAAGTTGCCTCTGTACTTTCAGAAGACATTTGAAGACCAAATTTCAGAGGTAATTATGTATTCTAATCAAATGGAGTTTTGCATTTGGTCTTTCATTTTTAAAAGAAATTGAATGTGTTCCCATTCATTTGTAATGGAAATATAATGTTGAATCATTAGGTGATATAAATCTTCAAAGTACCATTTTTTCAGTCATGTCCTTTTCTTTAATGGAAATTTAAATCACTAGAAAACAATAGAACAGATCTTTATTTAGTTGCAAATGTCAGAATCTGATTCTCCTCTATCTAAGTCTTGTGCAGCCATATCTGCAGAGCAGATTTAAAATGCTACCAATCTGAAACACTGAATGGTTTTGGGTTTTTTTCTGTCATGTGTTTCTTGAAGAACTAACCAAGGTCCAGGACAATAGTGAATCAGGCCTGTTGAGTTTCTGCATAGATGATGTGTGCTCAGACTTTAGGCTTTCTAAGCCAACAATAACTGTGTATGTTTTTCTATTTAACCACTTAGTTTTGTCTCATAGTATTATTAAATATTTATTTCAGTTTATAGTCACTCTTTAGAAAAGCAGTTTCAATTTTGGCATTTGAGGTATCATTAAGGGCATACACATGCTCATAGCTTTGAAGCCAGTCTACATATATATTGTCATTCTGGATTGCATTTAGTTGTAATCAGAGCTATCAGTTTCACCTTTTAAAATTAAATCAGAGATCTTGTTTTAATCAGTTTCAGTTTCAAGGCAAAATCTGATTCTCTCTCTTAAAAGACTTAAGGTTGCTGTAAATTTTCAGCAACAAAAGTAATACTGTGGCAAAAAAAAAATCCACGAGCAGATGGCTTTTGATATATCAAGGTTTTGCCATTTGTTTTAGTGCTTAAAATAAACATTATTTATAAGGCCACTTACATTTTGATGTTACTTAATGAGGAATATGCATCATTGATTTGACTAGCTTAAGAGGTCATTTAGAACTTGCCCGTTAACAAGCTGTAATCTGCTGAGCACACAATGACTTTGTTTAAAATTATCTGTTCAGCGCTGATCAATGACAATAATTGTTTTGTACCAATCACTGTTGAAACTTGCTAATTACTTTGAAGGGCATACACACACTTGTCTCTTTTTTTTCAAGAATTTTTTAAACATTCACCTTGGAATTAAAAAGAAATGTAGTTGTAACATTGTACTTCTTTATAAAAACAAACATTTCAAACTTTCACGTTGAAAATATGAGCATCATCAGAAGCTTTTTGTAAAATGGTCTTTCCTAAAAAGGTTAATCTTTGGTTTTGGGATCTCTGACATACAGTATTAGGGAAACAGAAATCAGGCATTAAATAATTTGAGACGCAATGCAGTTTTTCTTACTTGTGTTTCATTCATTTGAAATCAGTGAGTTCATTCTGAACAGAAAGTGATGTAAAAAAAGGTAGAGTGCAGCATTTAATTGGTACACTGAGCCCATTGGAGGTAATTATGGCTTTATACAATTTGAGCCTTTTGTCTTTCAGTTTGAGTTTTGATCCTTTAACCCAGAAATATCCAGTTCCGCATTTATAACTGTGAGGTGAAGACTGTCAGAAAGAGTTTCAAAGGGACCATAATCCTGCATTAATGAGCACATGGCTATATGGGAGCCAAGTTGCTCTTGTTGAAAAATTTTGAAGCCAAACAGAAAAACATAGCTAAGATCCTTATTCACATGCAAAGGATTTTGCTTAATCCCAGATCTCTGAAGGCATACCCATTCTTTGCTCTTTCTCTATTCCTTTTTAACCCAATAAGCTTGTGTATGAGAAAGTAGTGTTGCAAAGAATATGAAATTTCCTATCACCTAGTGCAAAGCAGCATGCTTAGAACCTTTCTTGTTCCCAGAACTATTATTTGTTCATATTATAACAATATCTAGAGGTTCAAACCCCTTCATTCAAAAAAACAAAGAAAATAAACCCCAACAACAACTACAACAAGCCAAAAAAAAAAAAACAAACCCAAATAGATTACAACACATAGGTAAAAGAAAATAACAACTTTTGAAATTAGTTTTGAATCTTATTTGGGAAGGGAGGAAAATACATGCTGATGCACAAAGGGGAAACTGAAGAATATATTAACACTGGAAGTTAATATCCTCTTAATATCCAACACATATCTCAAAGACTTACTGAAAGTTTTTTTGTGATTCTTATTCTCTTGTTAAATCTCACAGAAAAAGACAATCATAACTGTACCCCAGGGTGCCGTCAGTTGAGGCCAAATGTTAGTTTCTTACATTGAAGAGTAGTGTTTTGGGCTTTCTGATTGCAAAATGGTGCTAAAGCATGAAAGTATTCAGCCCTGCTTTAGTTGATCTCCTTTTAGATGGTTCTAGTAAAAGTCTGGAGGTGGAAAAATTGCAGTAACTTTTGCAGTTGTCACAGTGGTATAGAATTGGACTGCAATGGAACTGGTAGAAGAGAGAATTTTGCCTGTTACTGAGGAGCACTCCCGAGACTTGATGATAAAGATTCTGAAGTTACTGCATGCAAAGGTTATTGGTAATGCAGGCAATGGGCAGCTTTTTTTTTCCTTTTCCTTCTTCCTGAATCAAACACAGAAACACGACACTCTTTCCCCCCCTTTTTTTAAAAAAAAGTGCTTATTTAAAAAGAGATAAGCTAAGGAAAAAACCCACAATACCACAAACACATGGATTTCAATCTGCTTAACAAGTCATCCCTTGGTTCTAGAAAGAGAGGGGTTGATGTAAAGGAAAAAAGTTTCCTATAGATACAGTGAAGAGTTTAAGTTCTTCAAAGGTTTGGTAGCTAGGGGCCCACAGGAAAAGGAGAACTCTTAGTACACTGCAACATTTTTCTCTTCTATGCATTTAGTGAAGGGTTGTAGCTTCTCATTTGGAGTTGCTTCTGTATAGTAAAACCTGTAACTTCTTGCTTATTAAATGTAGATTCTACCTTTCAGCTGTTAAGTCTTTTAAGATTTCAAAGCTATAAAGGTCAAAGAGATGGAGCAAATGAAGGTACTGCAGACTAGAAGATAGAAACTGGGGGATTAATTTAGAAAATATTGAGGAAAAAAGGAGACAAAATGCAAAGAAGGAAGTAAAGAATATTTTGCAGGAAAAGTAGTAAATTTGAGGATGGAAGAATTTAAAGATAGAGGAGCTGGACACTGAGAATGGAGGAAAAGATGGTTCCTCTTTCAGATGTAGAGTGCTAGAGTACACTGACCTCTTATGGCAAAGATGAGCAGCCCTCAGCATGATTGAATAGAGAAAGTTACATCTTCCCCCAATACATGTCATGGCATAGGGATAAATATAACTCATCAAATGGCAGTCCTGCTAGCTTTTTACCTAATTACAGAATCATTTAGTTTGTAAAAGGTTTCTAAAGTCGTTGAGCCCAACCTTTGACTGACCACCATCTTGTCACCTAGACCATGGCACTAAGTGCCATGTTCATTTGTTTCTTGAGCTCCTTCGGAGATGGTGGCTCCACTGCCGTTTTTGATGCTTTCTTTCCCATGCCACAAAACAGATAGCTGATAAACAGGTAATGATTTAAGACACATCATGATTAGAATTTTTGAGTATCAGAGAAGGTTTAAATGCTTTTGTTGGAATCAATTTTTTTCCAACTGATGCTTTTCAAAATGCACCAAAATATTAATCCTTTCTGGTGGAGGATGCTACCTAATTTCTATTCATAATACAACTTTATAGCTAGCTACAGATAAAGAAGTTTGCTTTTCCAGGTTAGGCTTTCTCTGTTATGCAGGAAAATAGTATTTTGTGAGACGATTAAAACTAATGTGGAACAAAAATAGACATGACTCATTTTACATTGGAGATGAAAGAACTGCAATTTGTAAATGAAGTTTCCAGAAATTAATTCAGTTACTGGGAAAGCTTTTATTCAGCTTACAATATTTGCAGAGCACAAAGGGGAAAGTGTAGCAGGAGATGTTGGTGAGGTGGTGACTCAGTAGGGAGTTCATGTTGTACTTGAGAAAAGACACTACTTCTGTTGTCTGCTTCTTTTACTGTTCTTATATAGAGCAATGCCACTGGTAGTAGCAGACACTAATTTTCATTGTCACACCCCAACAGAAACAGTGTTTAAAACTTGATATGCTTAAAACGATGTTATTTTTTTAACGTTGGCATTTAATAGTACATTCATATTGCCATTTAGCTACAACATGTTACATCCTACTCTAATTTTCTTCATTGAAACTTACTGGTACTTCTACTTGGTATCACTTTTCAGGAAATATGTACTTGGGATATACTGCATTTATTTGGTATGCATGCCAACTTTTGATTTGAAATATACTAAGCAAATATTTCTTTCCTCCAGATCCAGAAAATATGGCGAGGCTATTATGTTCGGAAGTATATCCATAATTTTTATGCACTGAAGAAATACCTGAAAGCCATTTCTGTGAAAAATGCGTTTGTCAGGTAAAGATAAAAGCTCTGTGTGGTAAAACATTCATTTCCTCTTCTTTTATTTGTAAAAAGTTTGTGGCACTAATTAAACTATTTCTTTGAGTGTATGTTCCCCTCCATTATCAAATATATATATCAGTCATCATTCTCTTTATCCTACGCCTATTCATGTTGCATCATATTCAGCTCTCATTTACACTATTATGAATTCAGAATAATTTCTTTGAATTAATTAGATGTACTCTGGATTTGTAAGAGTTTAATAAAAATGGATTTGGCTCTTCCCCTATGCTCAGCACTCATAGATTATTATGCCCTAAATGGGATTTGTTGAACTAGGTGGTTTTTTCCCAGTATACACAAGCTTACCAAAAATTTCTTTTCATACTTTGTTTTGAATATGGATTATTGACAAAGAATGCAAGGGCAGATTTGGATTTAAGTTACTTGCATGAGCCATGCTATGAATATTAATTGGGAAAGATACTGGCATGGATACAGTGAAGCAGATTCTTTTCATAGTTAGAGAAGAGAACCAATAGCCTGTCAGATTTCTGGCTAGAAATCTTGTTGCTATATGTACTTTGTTTCTCCTATTCATGTATTGTCTTTCCCTGTACTTAAGATGAAACCTCTCTAAAATAGAGGCAATTATGTCCCTCTACTGGATTTGATTTCCTGATCCATGACCATTAGTCAGATAACAGTGGAAACAAACAGACGAAGTGCTGGGTGACCATGATCATTACTCTCTCATTGTAAATGAAAGCTGTTGGACAAAATCCATGCAGTGTTTGCAGTTCAGAATGTCAGACAAATCTCTGCTTTCTCAAGCATAGAAATATAAGGGAGTCTAGTAAGCCAATATTTCTGGAAGTCTTGTCTAAATCACATGGCAAAGACTTACATAAAGCAGCATATGCAAGTTTTATATTAAAAAACCCAGGATTCTCTACCTTCTTTGTATGCTGGCTACTAATGATATTATTCTTCCACAGTACAGCTGGTGCTACGTCGTCTTTGTCATAACATTATTTCTTGTGTATTACACTGTTACCTATAGTGAATCGTATTGATAGTCACCTACCTTTGATCTCTCATTATTGTTCATTTCAGCGTATTATGTGCAGGAAGTTGGATCCCAACTCAGCAAAACCAGGCTTAAAAATTCTGTTATATCTTCAACTGTGTCTTCTTGATCTGAAATCCTTGAAATATGCTCTCTTCTTGAAAAGGTAGAATCCTAGGAACACTAGACCAAATCTTGGAAAACAAATGATGCCTTAACTTCTCTGGTTTAAAATCCATTTAACTGGATGAACTGCAGAGACAAAACCTGCTTCTGTTCGTAATTGTTCTATCAACTCATCTCCATTCCCTGCCTGAGCCTGGAACATGGCTCATGACTTGGTAGTTAGAATGACCTTTGATGCGTGCCAACAAAACAAGATAGCAAGTGGTATTCCTGCCACACTATGAACAAGGATTGGTTGGAGCTTTTTATTTTGTTTCCTCACACCCACAATAAGTCTCTGCTGGGTATACCTAGCTTTGGAGGACTACAGAAATATTTGGTTTGCAGTACTTTGACATGTTGATCAAATTCCCTAGTATTTATTTTAGGTCATAAAAAAACCATAAAGCCTATGCACTGCATAGGTATTTTAACCAAGAAGTACTTCTGTGCTCTTTAACAGGTAAGAAGAGCAGTATCACTTCAGGTACACCAAAATGTGTCAAAGTTGGTCTGTGTGAGCTCTTACCTGGCAACTGATATATTGATATTTTGCTAATTTGAGTTCTGTCTTCCAGAGTTTGCAGAAATACTTGTCTTTTGAGTGAAAAAAAAAAATTCCATCTTTTCAGTTATAAAAAGTTTAAAATTAAATTTTGAGCTAATTTGGACAAATGGATCTTATTGTTTCAGTTTTTAAAATGCATGAGTTTCCAAGTGCGATCAAGAAACACTGCAGTAATCCCTTTACTGGGGTACATTTGAAAACTAATATGTATATCACCTTCAACATTCTTCTTATGAAATCTAACAGATGTTTAGTGAAGATTAGGTGTAGGCCCTCAGCCAAACAGATTTTTCCTGTCATTGGGATAAGTTGCTGCCAACTACTTTGGCCCCATGGTGGCCCACTGTGTTTCTTGTGGAATATTGAGCCAGGTGGAAAGATTCTCCTCATATTTTCATCAGCCATCACATCGGCTCTGGACAAGTATAATCTTGTTGTTCATAAACATTTTTGCATATAAAGATTACTGCAACTGTACACTGTAAAAAACACAAGGAATTTTCAGAAATAGAAGAAGTGCATTTATGAAATGGCTGGGTTTTATTCCAATATCAGCATTATGGAAATTTACATGTTGGTGTACAGAGATGCTGATATACTTTGTGCACTCCTATTGGGCTGCCTTTGAGTGTTTCACATCTCTAGAATAATGTAAGACAGCACAACATGGTACATGAAATAATGCACCTGAATACATGAAACTATCCCCTGCCTCCCCCACAAAAAAAGCAACAGATATTAATTTCAAAAGAATTTTAAAACCATATTCTTTATAGAATTTTGATGCAATTCTAAACTGAACTACGCTGTATGGTTCTCTGTCTTATCTATTCTAGAGTAACGCTGACAGAATTTTTATTTGTCAACACCTATCTAAAATCACATTGCAAGTCCTTCTGCCTCTTGGACACCAGAACGAGGGTTTGTGCTTAATTTTCTTCTCTTTCATTAAGGAGGAGCCTGTATCAAACCATCCCTCACTCATTTCTAAGAGAAGCTTCAGAGGAAGTTATCATGAAGCTTTGGGCATTCTGTTAAGTTTATTATAAAACTTATTGACCAAAATTTGTTTCCTTCTCATTCCTCTTTCACCCTATTTTTTTTAAAATAAAGGGCACTTGTTTTACTAAGTGGCTTTCTCAACCAGTAGCCACATCTTTACCATTCAGCTTTAATACAAGCCATCCTTATTTAATAGCTGCCCTCATTTAGTAGCCAGACCTTTATCATTTGTCTTTACTGTGAAAACCCCAGGAGAAAGTAAACTTAATAGAAGCTGCCCCAGTTTAAAGCCATAGAGGGATGTAATTAAGTTTAACAGAAATTGATTTAGCAGAAATTGACCTAAAATATAATTAAATAATAATAGTCATATTATGTGTGAGTTTCCACTCACTTAACAGACTGGTTATGGCACTGTTCGGACTAACAGACTTAAGGCATTGTCTTTGTACAAACTGAAGATAACTCTTGGCATTAGCTCCCAGACTGGCTAAATTCCTCCAGCCTTCCTCTTACCTCCTACTGCGACAGAACCGCTAGGTCTGATGGCTGCTGGTGTCATCAGTAGAGTCCCTAGAAGTTAGGTTGAGAAGTGCTTGAAAAAATCCCTTGAGAGATAGAGAAGAACAAATTTGAACCCTAAACTCTGTCTAAATAAGAACATACTCAGATTTTTCTTAACATTTGTATAGTTTAGCCTCAGTGTAGTGATGAAATAGGTTCATTAGTCCTGAGTTCTCTTTTTTCTAAAAGATGCAGGAAATTCTTAATGAACCAAGTAACACACTTTTTCTTAAATATTTATTTTACTGAATTTTGTTATTTAGATTTTGCTAAAAAAAGTCTTCATCTGTAGCATCCATTTTTAAGTACCAATGTATTCTATTTGAATATGGATTCGTTGGGTGGTTTCATTTATAAATATATGCATTAGAGTAAGTTTCATTACTTCTCTGTGCATTTAATGTATTTAATCTTGAGGGAAAATACTTTGTTTTGAAACGTTCTTAAAGCTGCATTAACCGTCTCTAAGAGCTGGCTAAATGGTTACAAGGGGAAATATGCCAAAAGCAATTAGCATAGGCTATAACTCCATATGATGCATTAGAATTTTGTTTTATGTGAAACAGTTTCTAGTCCACGATAAGCAAATGGACATCACTTCACATAAATTAGCATGCTGGTGCCATTATATCAGAAGAATTTATGGATGATGTCAGTTGCCCAGTGTGTGATTAACTTCCAGTTCTTTGCCTAAGGTTATCTACACACTGGCCTTTAAACTACAGTAAAGCAACTTTGCTATATGTTAGGTGTGCAAGTAGAGATAAGATTTTGGGATGTAGTGCTCCATTTACTGATGAATGGCACCATTTAAATTTTTCCCTAGGCACAGAACTGGGTAAAGATAGCAGTAACAGAAAACTAACAGAGCAGTAGCAAAGTACTGGCATTGGGGTTCTCATGTAATCAAGACAACTGGTGGTTCAGCTTTCTTGGCTACTGCATAAACATTGACTTAGAGGTCTCAAACTAAGACCTGAGTCTACCTTTAGAAAGCATCTTAGTCTAGGTAAACATTGTTGAGTTTATAAATCAGGAATGTCACACATTGAGAGGATCAACACCAAATTCTTTTTTCTGTTGTTAACATTAGTAGTGCGTGACCCTGGAAAGTGTGACTTTGATCCAAGTTTGACTAGCTGTTCTATCAGCAGATTTAGTTTCACAGCCATCGTTAAAATTTCTAGGTCTTCAAGACATGTCAGGGAAATAGATAATACAAAGTGATAAAAATAGCTTCCTTGGCAATATGTATATTCACAAATCATTTGTGCAGCTTGATTTTTTTTATAATCTTAATCAAGAGTGAAATATAGTATTTACATGTTCCTAGTGATGTAATCCAATGTTTAGCTATTCTGTAAATATGGCTGAGAATGCAGTATGGAAAAAAGTAAGACTATCTATCTTATTTTTGATTACTAGACTATTACTGAAGTCTATTTTTTTTTAACATGGCAAGTACTTGGCTTCTTAAAACTTTTGAGGTATAGCAATTTTCCATGGAATGGGCTTGAAATAAATCATCTCTTGTCATAGTAATATGAGGACAACTTGCTTAGCTTCCACCTGTCTGTTCCTTTCTAGTAAAGATAAGTTCAGGTACTGGCCATTTTCTGAAGTGTCAAAGTGTTTTGAAGAATGTATATATTGTCTTATAATTCGATTAAAATGTTCCTCATCATTGACTGCCGAAGCAATTGATTCTGCAGTCTATTTTCAATTAGTGCGAAAGCCTTTCAGACAGCTCCTTGGAATTCTTGCAACAATAAAACCCTCATTTTTGTAATATTGTTTTTCACTTGATGTTTAATTCACTACTTTATCTTCAACCCATCTTTTTTTACCTGTCTTCAAAGATATGTAGAGAAAGTACATGATCCTTTTTAACTTACTTACCTGTATTTTGAATTTTCTGAATCTAAACTTATCCTGTCAGCTTTCTCTGTGAGCTACAGAAATAAAGACATGGGCTGACTATGCTTTCTTTTATTTAAATATTAATTTGGAGTGGTAGGTCACATAATTTGAGATATCTTTGCCTTTTCCAGAGGATTTTAGGCATAACTGCTAGATTTTGTGGGATTCTTAAAACTGTAGTCTGCTGAGGATTCCAGCGTACTTCCACAGCCACAAACCTGATGCTATTAGGATAGGTAAGATCTAAAAAATGAACTCTTGGGGTTGATCATGAAACTGAAATGAAGTGCCTAAAATTATAGAGCAGTCAATGGCTTGTTGTAACTCCATGGGAAAGCACATGGGAATACAGTGAGGTTAAGGTAGGAACCATTGTGTTTGCATAGTAAGGTGAATTTCCAGCACAGATTCAGCTGCACATGCCTCCTGAGCCTTATTCTGTCCATGTCTCTTTTGAGCAAGGCATGAAAGCAGTCTTAGCATGTTTTTAGCTAGTTCTGTGTAAATAGTTGAAGTTTTGTGGAAAAACATGGATACTGTAAGTGACATAAGTAGCTGCGTAGACTGAAGTCTTCAACATGAAGGCAATATTTTCTCATGTATTTTTATATAGCACTAAACACACCGTTAGGCACAACAGATTAAGCATTAAACTTTATTTCACTTGTGTCGAAAGCAAAATTTTTCATCTGAATGTGTAGAAAGAAATCTGAGATCCTTGTATACAATCATTGGACCAAATACACCATCTAAACCAAGGCTGTGGTGTAGATGATTAATTTTGATGAAGGCAGAATAAATGATTAGTTTTGACGAAGGTAGAATAAAACAGGTGTGACAACACAGTATTGTAGAATAACAATAGTTCTATACCTGTGAGCTTTGAAGGCGCTGTAGTGTCTGGATAGATTTTTTATTTTGAAATAGGTCTGTTAGAAATACTGACAGCTCATAAAACATTTTCTGTGGACAAAGACTGGCTAATCTTAGCCTTTTAAACTGTCTCATATAGACAGACTTCACAGTCTTCTTTTTTGTCTGAAGTAGGATCTTCACTGGAAAGTAAGTAGAAAAGGGGAAGAGGTACAGTTTCATTAAGCTCTAACATATCATTGACTGTCAGGTAGGTCTTGTTATGCTGTCCATCCTCATTTAACTATCCCACAAGATCTCTTAATGAAGTTAAGCCCCAAGTTCACTCCAGTAATTCTGTGGCAAGAGTTTGTGCAATGTAACAATTCATCACTTGTCAGGAAGGCACTTTTAGTTTATACATTTAATAAGGGCATCCTCTAGCTTGGTTAATTAGAAGTGAACAGTTTGCATATTTACTAAATGCGGAGTGTCATTGCCACCACGGCCTATTGCCTACATGAATTATTTCTCTATCTGCAATAAACAGCTGGGTAATTATTACTGCCATAATCAGATAAATTCCCTCTGTAAGGCTTTTCTTACATGGCAATTCTTTGAACTCATCCAAAGCTGAACAAAATTTATGAACTCCAGCAGCTAGACCACTTTTTCATAGTGTAGTGTCCCTGTTCCCTATTTCAAGGACATGTAGACTATCATAAATATTGTGTAAATTAGGAGGATAAATATGATTACCTAAAGATTACATATTAATAAACTTGATTTTCAAAATATAATTTTCAGGTTGTAACTGATTACATTATAGCAGTTCTGGTTTATCTAATTGTAGAGACATGACAGGCCATCTATATACAGGCTATACGAGGTTATCAGGCAAGGGCTCTACCACTTGAAGACTAAAGACTCCTGAAGAAGTATATAAATATTTTTCATGTGCCATAGTCACTTCAGCCGTTTAGGTCATTAGAAGTGTGATAAATTTGATGTGCCATTTACTCAACTCACTTAAAGCAGTTCTATTGTCATTAAAATAAGGTGATTGTTCTTTTTGTTGTACAATTTTCAGCTTAATAATGAAGCATAAAATGTAAATGCGTTCATTTATGTGTTACATAAGAAAATTAGATGTATCTTTTATTTGTAGAAGCAATTTGTATACAATTAGGTAATTAAATTTGCCCTATGCTACCCAAGTATTCCAGCTCATATGCGAGTGTATCTGCAGGTACATCAGTGAGTACTTAATTTACACATATGGATTTCCAGAACATACTATAATGTAGTATATTTTTGAGATCTCTAAAGAAACAAACAAAAAAAATTTAAAGACATGTATGTTATTTTTCTTAGTTGGCGCACAACAGTCTGTTTGATCTAACATCACTATTTTGTGTTAATCATAATGTAAGACACTCTGCCTGAATGCCACTAGGAAATTGCCAGTTACTGGTCGCATACTTCATAACTCCTTATCAAACAAGAAGCATTCCTCACAATTCAGCAAAATGCTCAGAGACACCAGAAAGTTAAGGAAGGCCAAACAAAGTAGTGTTCTTTGGCACTGCTCTACCCAGTGAAAGGCTTTTGAGATTAGACTCGCTTTATCATTTATTTATTCCATTTATGTCAGAGAAACACAAACGACAGTGGTGAAGACTTTTAAAATGAGCCACATCACAGTTGTTTTTGTTACTAGAAGTGTGGTGACCACAAATTGCATTTTTCCAAGTTTGTGTTTTAATTTTTGTCTGGGGACATGAAGGCTTATTGATCTTCCTTTGACATGTCAGATTTTTTTACAGTGGAAAATTGCAGTACTTTGCTTAAATTGGTATTTTCTATAATGTCCCATGATGTATCATAGACTTGCATGAGATGAAAAGCAGTATACAGTGTCTCATGAGCACATTTTTGTTTTATTTTAAAGGAAAAATGTCCAAAATTTAAAAAAAGGGATAAAAAAAATTGTCTAAGTTAATTGTTTTTTTGATTCTCTAAATCATTATAAATAGACTTTTCTATTATCTAAGGAGAGTTAAGTCTCTGAAGTGCTCACTCAGAGTAGAAAACAGAAAAACTATTTGTCTTCTGTTTTTACAGTCTAGAACAGTAGTGAGTAATTACAAAAAAGTGGGGTTTTGTTCTGGTAATAATGAAAATAATGTTATTTGTAAACAGGTGATCTAGTCTGGCTTCAGATCTATCATCAATATGATGTCTATCAATAACAAATTTATAGCAATATCTATAAAAAGCTCATTAAGCTTTGACTGAACAATCTAGCCTTTATTTAATACCATCAAAATATAGTAAATACTCTTTTTATTCTAATCCAGGAGTTAATTACCTTTGGTGTTTAGAGTATGTCCCATATTTCCCCACTGAAACAGTTTCATTCTGTCTTTGAACCATTGCTTCTTGTTATATTCAGCTGTACTAGACTGAAAACTCCGTGCTAGACATAAACAATAGACATAATTAAAAGATGTCTCTGCTTAAAATAATTTTTGTGACCATTTTGGACAGATCTTCAAATGTCCTTTAAAATACTATCAGCATCAAAACTCTGCACAGTTACAATGACTAGGAAATTTAAAAAAAAAATCTTTATTTCTTTTTGCTGTATTGTCAGTTTATGCATTTATTTGTATACTTTTTTATCCCATGAAAGAGCTGCTTCATATCTATTAATCCTGCTTGGAATACCTCCTTTAAAAGCCATAATTCTTCATATTGTGAACATGACTTTTTTAAACTGCAAGAAACTTTTACTTATTATTATACCCCTTTCAAATTCCTCACACTCTTCACCTTGTAGGGATAATTGCAGGAGTCCATTACATGGTTTACCCTTGACAATGAAGCTAAATCCCAATGTTTTACCTCGAACTTCACAGTTCCTGCTACCTGCAAACAAAATCAAATAACAAAGTGTTTCAAGAAAGCAACATTTTCTACCCCTCTTCTCCAAGTAGGCTGTTTTCTTGTCCAATTAACTAACTGATTGCTAAATGTCTAAACTTTTACAGCCTCATCTAACAAACTGATTTGGTCTTCCAGCTTTCATGACACCCAAAATGATGCAGCAATCATTTGCCTACTTGTACTTGATGGTGAGAGGCCTCACAACCATCTATACTGTTGTGCTTAGTCCCTCAGGAAAGGAATTATTACTCTGACCAGAAGATTATGTGCTTAGGTATAGACAACAGAATATATTTGTTGGATGTGCTCTTTAGGCACGTATCATTGGATGTCTGGATCTATAATTAAGTGTACTCGTGTTTACTTCAGAGAATAGACTTTAATTCTGAGTGTAATTTCTTGCATGGCATACTAAGAGTACCTGATTTTTTTTTTTCTGGTGTTAACTGCTTAAAAGTTTTCAAGACTGTAAGAGATAAGATTTCTTAACACTTCTGAAAATTGGGATCTAGTTGATATTTTCAATTTGGCAATGGGCCACTGCTGTGAAATCACATACTTACAAGTAGCACTGCTGTATTAAAAATAGGTGTCAGATCTCTCCCAAAATAATTACAATTGCTATGTAATAAAAAATATTCATTTTCTATGTCTTTCATAATATTTTATGCTTCAATAAAAATGATATCATAGATGTTCAAGTGGTAACACCATTCCATGAATATGAAATTGAGAAAACCATGAGGTACCGTGAAAATCAGTATGAAGTTCTGAGACTTGGCATTGCTGCTTTGCTATACATAATAGGTCATTACATAAAAGCTCTTCCTGCCTTGCTGTTGTAAAATCTGTTTAATGTGGACAAAGTGTACCATTTTATTTACAAATTTATGCAGACTTTTATGTGAAAGGAAGTGAAAGATGTGAGTTAGTGAGTAGACCTCAGTCAAATTGTTTCATAATACTCTGAGAAGGAAAATCAACTTAGCTGACGACCTTTAGAATCTGGAACATCATGTTCGCTTTCTAAATCACGTAATGTTGAATATTGTAAATGTTGCCAAGTACCATATATTAAAGTAAAAGAAGTACAGATATGTCTACATTGTACTACACTGCAGCAGAGAGATAACAGTTAGCTTAAATGAGTTCATTCTAGTACTGGGAACAGCTTAACTGTAGCAAAACAGAGCAGTGAGCTTTTCTCTAGTTATTACTGTGCAGATGGTAGCATATATAGTCTTCTGGGAATTGCAGTGCCAAAAGATAACAGATACTTTCACATGACATTCACTAGAAAACTTCCAGTGGTATTTGGCTGTGGTTAGACATCCTCTTTTATATGTTGCAGGAAAAATTAGGAACACGACTGCTCTCTTAGCAGCTTAGCATTGACACTGTGCTAAAAATGACCACTGCTGCTAAACTGCTGTCAGAATAAATTGTGTTGGGGCTTTGTTATCCATTCTGGACCAGATCAGCTTTGTTACCCTCGAATACTAATTTCACTGTTTAAGCTAATCATCAAATACTAATTTCACTATTTAAGCTAATCAATCAGGCTGATTTTTCATGAAGGGGTTGATAGCAAACAGACATTGAGGAAAACATTTCTCCTGTTGTTAGGTTTTTTAGTACAGCCCTGAGCATAAATACAGCTAAACCAGTATACTTGGACCAGGTGCCTCTGCCAACAGAAGCTTTAGTGTTGAGTTACTCTTATGCCACATCCATAATGGGTGAGGTTTACAGTTTAATTAAATCAAAATAATTAAGCTAAAAAGTCATTGTTTAGATTGGACCTTTTACAAAAATTATTTTTAACTTCACAGCATTTTGTCCTGCCAATGAGAATAAAGTAAATTTGCCTTAAGGATATGTACACACAAGGGGCAAACATTTGGACCAACAAGTTTGCATGTTTTGAGAAAATAAGATAATCTTCAGAGACTATATATGACAAAAACGTAGGTTTTTAGTATATGTGAGGAAAAATTCTGTATGAGTTGTTACTGAAATCTTAATTAGAAGATTCTGCATTATGGATTAGGAAAATACTCTGGTTTTAGTTCTAAGATGTCTCTGCAATTAGTAGCTTGAAAGGCTGTTGCACTCTCTTGAGTAACTGTGCAGCAGTGGAAATTGGAAGGATAAGAAGGATGCATCAGTCTGTTCTTCCCTATCGTCCGGTACATGCTGTGCCCTGATCTGATCTGCACAAGGTATTCATTCACTGTGTGCCCTTCACCACTATGTTCATCACATTTCCTCTGTAGTGTATTGATCACGTTGTGGACCTTGACAGTGGAACTGGTGTGTCACTTAATTCCATTGGCACTGTACACTGTGATTAAGGGAAGATGGACAGACTATGTGCTACTATGCACAAATTATAATGGGATTTCGAGGTGTTATGAATTTCCTTCTGTAAAATTAATAATAATAGGAGATACAGGGTGTTTTCACATGCCTGCACATTGGTTTTATTTATTTAAATTTTTTTCCTCTTAAGGAGTCGTATTTCCTGTTCACTGCACTGCAGTGACATTCACTGCAGAGCAATAATATTCCTCCAGATCTTGAAGAGAGTGTCATGATTAATTTGTTGAATGGATTGATGTAAAAATTCACGTTTAAAATTAATAAGAATTTTTGACATCTATTTGTGGTAGATCTTGTAGGCAGTAAGATACCGTGTACCACAGATAACTGACTGCCGCGTTGAGCATCTATTTAACTGCAACTTAAGATCAATATTTTAGACAAGAAATTCTCTCAGGATACAAACAGGACTATACACCATGGTAGACAGGAGAGGAGAGAGTACAGAGTTGCCCTGTTTTGCTTAGTAAATCTGAACAAGTTCATTCAAAAAATCAGAAAAAGATTGAGGATGACCAATCTGTCTAATGGTAACTTAAGTATGTAGTATGTGTGTTCTGTTAAAACTTTGCCTTCAAAGTACGGAGTTCTCTAAATTGTTTTTACATCCTAGGCTAGTCTATAGATATATTTCATTGTTTTCCCAAACTTAATAGATTAAGTCAAACGATATTATCACAGCAGGTCATATTCCATTCTCACCTACTCCAATGTGATACAAAATCAAGTGGTATGCAGTGGTATACCAAAATTATTATCTCACTAATTTTATTTTAACTTCCATATTCTGTATTTGAGCAGGGAGAATGATATATAGTCCAGAAGATTAAATAGATTTAGGTTATCTCCTTGTATGCTAAGGTTACCTACTGCCTCTGTTGCAGGAATTTTATGAGTTGGTGTCTGAACTGTTTAAAATCACAGTAACTTAATACTTTTTATGGATACTCTAGGCAACTATACTAATTATTGTTTTTTATTGGATGCCCTTTAGTGAATATAATGATTTTGTCATATTCTTTGGCCGAAGGACCACAGAATGCTGGTGAAAATATGAACAGAACACAATAGTTTGATAAACTTAATAAACATAGGGTCAGTGTGAATTTGTAAAATGATGCAGTTCTATGCAGAATTATTAAAATCTGTATATTACTGAAGTCATCACTTGAAGACCTTTCCAAAAGTGCCAGGAACAATATTATATGTGTATTTTTAACCTTTATACAGACAGCAGGAGCACTGTCAACTGAATTTGCATCTCATAGCAGGAACCAACATCATTGCCTACTGCATAATGAATTATCAGAATAACAATAAGTTACCTTGTCAGATGAATTTTTTTTTATTTTTTAACTATATAGAGCAAATAATGTTATCATTAACAATTCAGTAGCTACTTAACAGATTTGTTACACAAGATCATTTTTAATTATGGGTTTTGAGCACATACGTTGGTAATCCTATGCCTATTTTCAATTACATGAAGCATTCCCTATGACAAGGACAACACACTTTGTGTTAGCCAGTATATTCATGTTTTTAGTAAAAAAATGCATCCTAAACTTGCACTAGTAAACATTGATATTCTTCTGTTTTAATAATTTACAGATCACAATAAAACACTACATTTGTTAAAACGTCCACATATTTCCTCTATAAAGTTATTCCATGAAAATCTGTGTGGGAGAAATTCTGATTGGACTAAGCTTATATGGGAAGCCAGGTTTGTAGGAAGATGTAATAGATGCTGTTAATATATTGAGATAAGCTTTACGATATGGAAAAGATTATGTGCTAAAATAATTACCCAATTTTTAAGTTATAACATTTTAATAAGCAGTATTATTCCAGCTATGAACCATGCAACAGACAGATCATTTACAAAAGTAGAATAAGATTATTGAATAACCTAAAACATGCTTTGCATTTACAGAACTCTTTTTTTCTCCTGAAAAACTTATTGAAGCTTTAAAGATGCAGGCCAAACAATTTGTGTTCTTCCACTTCACACTGAACCAGGAAAGGTTTATCCTGAAGCAAATTTGGTCCAGAATCCACAGAGTGTTGTGCGTCATAACTAGTATTCAAAATGCCACAAAGATGATACCCATATATCCCAAGAAAAGATTGCTCAATAAACCCATAGTATTTGTGAACAAAGAGAAGGCTGGCAGGAAGTGTATGGATTTAATCCAAAAATCATTTAATTTCAACTGATTTCCAGTTGACTGTAATAGAATGTGGATTTATTTTCTCTGGGAAGGCATACATGCAGAAGGTCCCAAGCATGAAACTTCTCAGTGAACACATTTCCATGTAGGCTGTGTGGAACAGTAGCTCCATTTGGAAGGCTAAGTTGATGTCTTTAGTATCACTTATCCTTCTACACATCATTCTGTATGGTAACAGTGAAACCCCTGCACAGCGCATGACATGTTAGTATTAATCTGCTAATGTGTGAAATAGTATATTCATATCTAACTGCTTTAGATTCTCTGCTTTTGTTGCTCCTTTTGAAATGCTTGAAAGTATGGTAAAGGAGATGAAAGCTTCAGGTTCAAATAGCTTTAAAATAAATCTATATTTATGCTAAAACATCTATGTTTCCAGACAAGCAATGTTTGGGCTGCTACATACCACTTATTTGTACTGCCTCTCAGGAGAAAATCATCTTGGGAGCTATTATCCCAGAGACAGAATTGTCTGCATGTTCTGTACAACTGTACAGGACAGTATAATGCTTGATGGAGATATTTCAGAACAACTGACAAAATGTGTAGGCTGCAAAAGTATGTTGCAAATTATTTGTAGCTGCTTAAAAAATCTCAAACTTTTACTTGGTTATGGTACATGTATTACTGAGGGTATGTGATAATCAGAAATGATCATGATAATTTGGATGATAGCACCTTCTAAAAAGATCATGAATTACATTGAACTTCAACAAGTATTTTAGATTTAGTTTAATTTCAGCAAATAATGATTATTAATAATTCATTCAAAGCAATCTGTTAAATTCAGATTGATGACCATGGGAAACATTTTGCATCCTGTTATCATTATTTCTGGAATACAAATCTATATTTTTGACATTGTTTTTGGGGTTTTAGCACCAGTTGTGTTCTTAATAAAAAAACTTCCATATTCACTGTTAGGAAGAAGTACCTCAGAATATAAGAACATTAGTAGACTGTGGTATTATGTTGATAGTTATTTCATCGGTTGTAGATAGGGGTACTAAAGCTGAATAGAGGGCTCTGTAATCAAAAAGGAGTAGTATTAAATATGTAAATCACAGATCATACACTCTGGTATTGAAGGTAAAGTGGCATAAAATAAAATAACAAAGTTGATACTGTATGTCTTGTCTATTTATTCATTTGTTTATGATTGATGGATAGAGAACAAAGAGTTTCCTAGTAAAAAATGCTTATGTACCTACATATAGTGACTCTGAAATCTGTACCTTGAGGACAAAGAAAGGTCGCCAATCTCTCCAACTCCTAGTTCTTTGTCAAAAATGGACACAGTTAATGAGGTTTGTTTGGTACAGCACAAATTCTCAGACACAGATAGAGATCCTTTCAATGGAAACAAATTTGTTTGGCTTTACCAGGTTACTTAGCGATTAATAATAGCCTTGAGATGCAGGTCAGAAAGGTCATTGTCCCCGCTTGCCAACACAATCTAAAATGTGCAGCTACTCCAGCTCTGTGGGCTTTGAGGCCCCGGAATGCTATGCATAAAGTAAAACAGGCTATTTTCCAACTTCTTTTTTCATATTAATAAGCAATTTTCAAGAGAAGGGTGGCAAAATGGGGGCCATGCCACTCTAAGTAATTCATTTATTTTGCAATTTAATCTTATGTTGGAAAAAAATTACACTGCTGCAAAAGCATAGCATGGTGATTTTTAAACGTCAGTGTGCTTCATAAGTAACCTTGTATGAAATATTGTATTAGCAGCCTTTAACAGTAAACTGCAACAAAAAATATTTTCAGAGATTGAAACATACCTATGCATCTTTTCTGATCTGTATTTCCTTTTCATTCTATTTTTCTTTTACAGTTAAAATAAAATGTTTAATTACTTAATACTTTACTTATTTTAATTGATAAAATCTTGAAAGATAGCATGAAACAAAAGTTCTACATTGCAACTTGTATTTAAGGATGTGATTTCATAGTGTTCATATTTATAAAGCAATTATTGCTTTTTCACATATTTTGATGAACTAATTTAATGATAATTAAAATATTAAGAGTAAGTCTAAGGCACAATCTTAAAAACACTTTCAGGAGCAATATGACTTTCCCATGGGATTATTCATATCAGCAAACTTATCCATGTGCATATTTGACACAATTTGACCCATGTCCTCACAGTGTCTTATTTGGTACTCATAGAAACAACTGAGACTATTAATGTGGACCTCTCTAAATAATCTGTTTTTCAGGAATATTTGAATTATCCAGTTATGTGAATAATATTTTTTCTTTTTATTTTATCATATATAAACATATTAAAAAAGTAAAGACTAGAATTTACTCACTTAATTACCTTTTTAACAATCTAAATGCTTGACTGAATATGCTTGGTGTCTTTGGCACACAGGTTAATTTGAACTAGCCATTTTGTAATAACAAAAATAACAAATGTTAATCAAACTAACCTTTTTTAACTGGGTCAAAAAATTCTACACACGTGCACTGTGCACAATAGCACGGAATTTTGTTTCTTATAGAACATTAATTCACTCTACTGTTTGCATAATTTATGACAAGCCTGGCTCTGTGAAAAAAAGGAGCCATTGAGGAGGGAATCTATTCCCATTTTCTGTTCAAGTTTTCCTCTAAATACTGAGTTGAAATAATGAGTTTTCTCCATTCTTTGAAACCTGATATTAGGTATAGTTCCATATTTCTTTTATGATGGAAGGATTTTCTACACAAACTCACACATCTAGATGACTCGGTGTGTTTGCTCACCTCTGTTGTGCAGTGCTGCATGAAGCAGTTTCATTCCTGGGTTTTGTGGTGGCCTGTACAGCTCCCAGAGCAGAAGTGACCTGTGCAAGAAATCGAATGCCACAGAAACTCCTCTTAAGGACAGTTAAATGTATGAAAGGTTCCCATCCAGGTTTTCTCTATGCCTACTTTTTCAACCTTACAAAAGGCTCAAGGATCCAGGAGTGAATAACATCTCTTACCCCTGTCTACTATCCTCTCTCATTCCATAAGATCTCCCCTGTCTGCAGATCAGGGGGTGTTGCAAGGCACTAGCTGAAACGTAACTGAACAACTTATATTTTGAAACCATTTGAAGGAAAATAGCTATATTGTAATAGCTTCTGCTTAGAGAAATTCAAAGTCAAATGGCACTTAGAGGCAAATAAAGGACACATATGAATACTATTTTATCAAGCTGTAAGCAGTGTGAACCTATATACTGTTCCTTGATTCCTTTTGATCACTTTAACCTATTTCTTCATAGTTATATCCATGTAGTATCCTACCACTCTGGAACTAAAAGAATAGTAATTTTACATTCCAGTGATGTCAGTCTATTGCTAACGCATAAGAACAGAACAATGCAAAGCTATGAAAGAGTTAAAGTAAAATAGAACACTAGCACATCTTTTGCTGTTATAATGTAGTTAGCAGACTTATTTTATTACAGGAGTCAACTTCAAGAGTATGCAGAAATGAAGGAAAAAGAAGACAAAATGAAAGACCTAGAAAAGGAAGAAAAGGAAAAGAAATACCAAGCCCGAAAGACGCATTACCTCCTTAGCACTGCGCAGGTTGGTAGACCTGTCCCTGACAGCTCATGCAAACCACTTGGGCCCCCAGCCTGACAGAGATAAACTAGCAGGCTGAATGGGACATGACTTGTTGAAAAGATATCACAAAGACACTACTTCGAGTTCAATTTAGTGCTTTTCTATAGGCAAGAGCAGGTACCATGACTATTCTGTGACAGTAGCTCATAGAGGCAGCATCAGCACTGCTGGCAGAAAGAGTCTAAGTCAGCAGTTTGATCTGCCACTGTGATAACACAACATGAAGGGCATAACCTCGCTTTAAAAACTCATTTTGACTGGCTTATTGTTGTGTTGTTGCACTTGTCAAGAACTAACAAGTTATTAAGCTGAGAAGGGATTTCATTTTTTCCCCTTTTTTAATTGAGCTAATGCTTGAGTTGGTGCAGTGTTCTGCTTGTTTTTAGGATAGATTGTAAATGTGGCTTTTCAGATAAAGGTTTTCTTAGAACTGCCTGAATCAGCTCATTTAACATTATTGTTTTCACTGAAAAATTCCTCATAAATTTTAAATATTTATTATTAATTTGTATTGTATCAGTATTACTGGTATATTTTTCCAAGCTTTCTTATGCAAGCTGCTTAAAAAAGGTAAGTAAATATGCCAATAGATATGTAAAATCGGTATGATTGGTAAAGCTTGTGGGTTCGCCCTTTTTTAGTCCCCTTTTGTGAACTTCTGTAAAAAAAAAGCTTTTGTCTACATGAATGTTTGGTGGCTGGTTGTTCTTCATATGAATATGAAATTAATGTGAAATGTTAGTATGAACTAAATGCTTGCTTTACATAAGTTGTTAATTATAATCTGTGTGTAAGAATTACTAATCCTAAAGAATGCAGGAAAAATACCATGACACTTAAAGACAAAATATTTAATCTTTCCTTCTGGTTGGGGTTCATTTGTGATCTATCCTATAGATAGAAATGTGGTTGGTTTAACTGGATATCAGTTATGAAAACTCAATGGGTAAATCAAGTTTAAGATTTTTTTATTTTTTTTAAAGCACTGTATAATATAAGTAAAAAATAACACAGAAAGTTTTCTCAGTGGCTATTAGGGAAGCTAGTTAATGACCAAAATCAGCTCATTTTAATTTATTGTCCACATGTAGATCTAGGCTATTAAGGATAATCTTCACAGTATTTTATATTATATTAAACTGTAAAATATTGGGAATTCTTGTTTTGAACAGTACAATTTGTGTAAACAAATGCATAAACATTAATATGCTTACCTGGAGTACAAAAATTGTCAGGTTAGAGACATTGAGTGACTTGTGGTCTAATAAGATTTTAGTAATCTTAGTTCACCTCTAATGGTACAGGCTTAGCAAGCTGTAACTCTTTTTAAGGAATGTCAAACAGTACCTCATTTCAGCCATCCACCTGGAAGACTGCTGGTAGAGGGCAGCAGTAACTGATATGTTCTGATGAATTTGGATTACTAATTTTACAGAATTAGAATTTAGCCAGCAGTGTTCTGCAGAACAAAACAATTCTTGTTTTTTCTTGCTGAGATGGTTTGTGGATACTGAGACTCAGAGCCTACAGAATTTTTTCTTCATCACAGAACTGAGCTCCAAGAACCATCTTCTTTTGCAGATAGCATTTCCTAACATAATTCAGTGTAAATCAATACAAAATCTACAGATAATCTGAAAACCAGCAAAGATATATTTGAAGTTAACTGCTTCCTGCAGTCAAAATCTATATTCCACAATTGCACATAGTTGTAAAATATGATATTTTGCTAAAATGCAGGGCAAATTATTTCCATACAGAATTTACTGGTTTGATGCCCTGAGTCTGACATTTTACTCTCTAAATGTGTGGTCTTCTGATCTGACTAGAGCTACATCTTGCTGTTTTCAAAGAATAGTTAATTGGATTACTGAGCGAGGACCGTTCATGTCTCAGTAGAAACAGGCAGCAAAAGTCAACACTTTTGAGAGACTTAAGGAAAACGTATAATTTGTAAGCAGGACACAGAAAACGAAAAGAGGATGTTCATGAGCGGGACTTATTGTAGTCATGCGTTACCTAAAGCCCAGTAAGTTTTAGAGATGGCCTGCTAAAGTTTGGTTCTCCTCCCCTTCCCCATACGTAACGAGGTACAATGATGGAGCTGAGCCAACTCATGTTTCAAGGGTGCAGGTGTTCAGGCAGGTTATATGGACAGCATTGCAAAATCTCTATTTGCAATAATTGTTTCAAATATATCCTATAGTTTGGAATCTTTTTGTTTTAATACAGGTAAAAAGGGTGAGCAAAGGGTGTTTACTTACTGACAGAAAAAAATTAAGGAGTTGTTGCTCCTCGATTTTTTGTAAAGAAAGGCATGTCAAGCTTCATTCTCCACTCCCTACAAGCTGAAGCCCACAACATCATCTCAGAAGTGTGTTTATATATCTATATATATATATATCTTTACCTGTATCTGTGTCTATGTCTATATACAGGGTGTGCCCATTCCTAATTGCTACTATTGTTTTACATTTCAAGAATTAAAGCTGAAGAATGTGGGTATCAGGAATGTACAGGGGTGTCTCCATGTATGTAATAGCATGGCGTATGATTAAGTCAATGTTTTGTCCTTTTCATGAATTAACTTGCTATTCAAGCATTTATTTCTTTCAGAAACTGTTACCTTTATAAAGAAAAAACACTTTCTGGTTGCTTATTGCAAGAGGTTCCAATATAAAATACAGCAAGAAATAAATCTGTGAGGTGGCAGCTGTGGGACTTCCAAACCAAATTCAATTTTAAAGAGTCTCTAAATTTCATATTTTAAAATTTTTATATAATACAATCATTTTCTTATGTGTTTTTACCTTGTCAGTCTGATAAATTTTTACTTTATGATGAACATAGTAAAAATTATATGTTTAACAAGTCTTTTTTAAGAATATTTATTATCATTTCCTATTGGTAACACAAATTGTTTTCATTGTTTTTACCTGTTTTATCATTAAATGAATTGTGATTTCTTATTGAGACATGAAACTTAAAATAATTAAGTTTTTCTTATTAGTCCAGAATCACAGTATGCTATTTCCACTACAGTGGTAATGATCATTTTTTAAATAAATGAACTACTTATTAAAAATGTGGTTTTCCATTATAAACATGTTTGCCAATGCAGATTATTTTTCTATATCCCTGTAGTTCCTCTTTCTGTGTTAACAACCTTCACTATAATTGAATAGGTTTTTACTTCTGCTTTTTGCCATATTTTCAAGGCCAACATTTGTAGTAAGGGCCATCCCCTGCCAAGTGCAGACAAATGACCTTTAAAGTCAGCGATGGAGAGGAGCGCTGAAAACGTTCATGGCACTTTGTAGAAATGGGTACGAAGAGCCCACTTCTGTTGAATTATGTGGTTGCATGATTCCTGTCGTTGGTATTTCCAACCTTTCAAGAAATTTTGCAGTTGGTCTTTGTCTTGCAATGATGACTAGAGTCAAAAATATGACAGTCTATATCCAGAGATCCAGAATCAAGCTAGAATGCCGACCTGTATTGTTTTAAGTATCTGCTGACAGAGCAAGCAGCAATGCTGAGGTGATTCTCTGAGTGGGAGCAGGTGCATCAGCACCTGCAAGTCCACAGTGGGATGGGAAACAGTGGCCAGTGGTAACTGAAATACAGAGCAGAAGTGGTGGATGTCTTGTAAACTACTGAGATCAGGAAAAGAGCCCTATGGAAACTGTGTTCCAAATGCCACAGCGGAAAAGAACTTTTGCTATTTCAGTCTTTCCTGTCACTGAGAAAAGGATTAGAGAAGTAGCAGAGCAACAGATCTTTTCCCTTTATAGTTTTTTACTATATAGCAAACAGTACTGGGTGAGGTAAAAGAAAATTTTAATTCTCTTTTCTCCATTTCTTCTGTTTCTAAACAGATAAACACAATTACCTTTTGTCAGATGAAATAAATGTACAACTAGTCCAGGAAGTCAAATTTCTTTTGATCTGCAAATGCTTGAGAGCTTTGTCACAGAAGTGCAGAATGTATTTGTACATTGTTGATAGTCGGATGTTATACATGCATCACTTAAGCTTATCATTGCTGTGGCTGGTGGACTGAGTCACAACCTCATTTCTAAAGCTGGACCTCCTGCCCTGTGATAAATCATGCTGAGAGCAGATGAACTAATACTGGTCCTAATCTCTGGGAGCTTCTGTTCTATCTGAATGTTTTAACTTATTAAGACCTTAGAAAAATTAATTGTGCTGTTATGTGTGTATGTCTACTCTTGATTTTTGTATAGCATGTTCTTCCTGTTAGCCCCTGACTAATTAGAAGACCTGATTGAGTCAGACTGAAGACTTCTCTGGCCCAGCATCCTATCTTTGACAGTGGCCAACAGCATGGCCTAGGGAAGAGGAATAAAATGGATCAATGGGGCAATACAATTACTGTCAAAAATATTCTCTCAGCTTCCAGCAAATAGTAGTTGAAGGTCTTGTAGTTTTCAGTTTTACGACATTTTATTTTTGAAATATTAAGATGTTCATTTTTTTTACCTCTATATTCCTTCAATTCCTGCCTCTCTTAATACTCAGAGAAGGAACAACCTAGACAGGCAGAGTGGGTTAAGAGATCTGGGCCCACAACACAAGCTCTCAAGCTGTGCTTCCTTGGAAGACCAGATTCACTCATTCTTCTTGCAGTGTTGTTTTGCCTATGCATGTTTATTTCACAGCATTGCTGTCTCTGGTATTCTGTCGCAGGAGAATATGCAGCTGTGAAGTGCCTTATTCTTCCTCTACTATTTGATGTGGTTCTGAGGATTGCCGCTTCCACTCCAAGCAACACTAAAGTCCATCACTTTTCAGCCTTCTTTAGCAGGGGGAAAATTTTTCCTCATGTCCTTTGGCAGTTTGTGAAGAGATACTGCTCATAAATTCCTGGTAATTTAGAGCTGCAAGGAAAGAACAAAGTCAGTGTGTAATAACAAGCCCTTTTCATTGTAGAAGTTTTAGAAACTATGACATTTCTTTTAGTAACAAGACACGAATCATCTTTTTGGATCACAGTAGTTCAGTTTTCAGTGCCTGCTCAAGTGTGTCACCATCTCTCTGATGAGTCAAGGTTAATGCGCTTACGTATGTGGCTGGTATTGGCCCACATTTATTTCCATTGAACCAGTGCATTGGGAAGGACGAATGAGAACCATGTTTTTCCATTTTTACTCTGTATATCCCCATAAGCAATTCCACTTTAGGTTAATGGGAACCATCTAGCAAACTCCTCTGGATTCTGCATTAGGGCTTTTGAATGTAAAAGAAGTAAAAACATGTCCCAGTTTTTCATCTTTTGTTTCTAAGACCAGTTTCACTTTGATTTTCTGTAGTTATTGTAGAACTCAAAATATCACTCCTATCAATATTTTCCGTATTTATTTAGCATTTGTCAGTTCCTATAGTAAAATATTTTAAATTCAAATTCTGTTCAATGGTAAGGTATTCTTTTATTAAATTTATCCTGTCAACAGAGATGGCAATTCATAATCATTACACTGACTGCATTTGTCCCCTTTTCACATTACTGGAAATCAGGAGTTAATTCTATTGAAGTTACTGCGCTTATTCAAGTCTAAATGTCTAATGTTCTAAGTGAGAAAGAAAAAAGGCCACAAAATCCTTCCTGGAGCAGGTTAATGAATATTCAGGAGACACAACTGATTAATATGCTTCTAACCTAATGTGCTGTCCTGTAAGAACTTGAAAAACAATTGGTCTAAAATGACACTGTTTGACATCCACTCTGTCTCTGGACAGCTGGCAGTTTTATTCTTATAAAGGTGAGGACTCAGTGGATAAAGCCCTAGCCTTTGATCTTCAGATCCACAGTTTAAGAGACAAGGCTGCAAGTTTGGTCATTTGAGCTTAGTCCCGAGTGAACAGTCCACATCACAAAATGATTATACATAATTTGTTACTATTGGCAGTGTCTGTTCAGGAAAGGCCAAGGACTGAGCTAGCATGAAGAATGAATTAGCTCTTACCTTTTACATTTTATTTCCATCCTCTTTACTGTTGTAATTTTATTATCCTGTCTCTAAAACATTCAGGGATGAAATTATCATTCATTATAAGTACTAATACTTCCTGAAGATGAACTAAAATAGTCAATTTTTTTTTTTATTCTAGGTGCCCCAATCAATGAACATCCCCACCTATCCATGGGTGTTTAATATCCACTCATCACTTCTGCCAAGTAGTCAGATGTTTCTGAGTACTTTCCAAAGCTTGTACCATAAAAAATCCTATTTAAATTAAAGAGGAGAGAGTGAGCTTTCTTAGTTCTCGGGCAGGCTTGCAGCTACATTTAAATTGCATTTGTATGTGAAGCACTTCATGCTGCAGTGTTCTGTTTTTATAAAATATTATTTCCAAAGGGTTCACAACTTACCTTACATCTTTCTGACAGTACCTGTGACAGGTATGTTTGATCAGCAAGCTTTGTGCATTCACTTCCCATTGGAAGTCAGATGTATCAGTCTATTCACAGGTATTCACTCTAGGAAAATCATTCAAATCCTGTGCCTCATGGGGCACTGTACACACAATCTCTGTTCCCTTGGAAGGGATCTCAGTTCATGTTGCTTAATGTTTCTGTCAGAAGGACAAAGTAAGGTAAACTGAAAGAAGCCGGTAACTGAGCAATTTTGCGATGCTGAAAGACGTTGTACCTGAGCACCAGCTCTAAATTCCAAAAATGACTTTTAAATTATTTGCACACACAATCAAAAATCTCTGGTTTTCTTAGAATCTGGTTCCAGCTCTTGCCCTTTGGGGTAACTAGTCTTGGGGACATTCAGAAGTGTAATTTTGCTGCTCAACACGGTATCATGATGATGTAAAAAAGAGGACAAGAGCTGAAAGCCAAAATAAATCTCCACAATCTATCTGGTGCACATACTGCCAAAATAATTTAGCAACAAAATATATAACTTACATAGACTTTCCAGTTTTGCTTATACTCTTTTCAATCAGATATTTTTGTTCTCTAAGAAATGGTGATTATCTCCCTAGGGAGGACAAGTACAGTCAAAATCAAAACTAAGATGGTAAGCATGGTGATCTTCATGCCCAGGATGGGTAACTGTGTAGGTTAGGGGGCAATAGGGAGAGGATGGAGAAATGCTATCTGCTGACACCATAACCTATCACCTATGTGAAATCCGTGGCTATGCACCATTTCAGATGTGTTTCTCCCCAGTGTCAGTGAGCAGTATTTCCCTCCCATTCACTCTTCTCTTAAGTCTCAGTCTAGCACAAGTGGTAAGTGAAAGTATTTCCAACAGAAATAAATTTCTCCTTTTGTCCCTCTTCCCAGAAAGCAAGATATTCACTTACTATTCTTTAAAGATAGTCAGTGAATGAGCTTTTAAGCATTATCTGTGACAATATTGTAAACTCTATTTTTCCCAATGGCTTCCTGTTACAGAATCATTTCAGTTTGTTTGATAACTGGTTAACTGTTCCAAGAAATGAGAGTTTACACAAAAAATTCATTTCTCATTAGAAAGAGCTTAACACACAATAAAATATGAAGTTTGAGTGCTGTTTTCTGATTGATCCTGTGCAAGCTTAGTTTTTAAAGGTATATCCATGTAGACATGGCAATATTTCTCAGAGCTTCCTCTAAATAGCTTGTTACTAGCCATGTCACACAAAGGTTGATATAATAGCATAGTGACATCTCTGTGTCTACCATGTATTATAGCATTGAGCATTTCAGTATTAGTCATTTAAAAATCCACTAGCTAGAAGGTCCCTGCACTTAAACTGTCTTTTTCAGCATCTGAATTGCATAATCCCTATTTGTGTGGATTTTTTCTAGACAACAAACTTCTTGCTCAATTCCTGTGGGTAGGATTAATGGCAGAGTTTAAAGGACAAGCTGTGTGATCTATCAAAAAGTGTACATGCTGAGATCTTAGAAAAACATGACCACATTTTGTGTATTACTGTCAATTGGGGTGGCAAAAGGGTTGGATTGCTGCAGGGTCAGAAAGCTGATAAAAGTGAGTTATATATTGAATGCTGGCTGTGTGTATGATACAGTAAAAACATTTAAGAAAGAATCTATATTGCAGGAAAATCACAATGCAGTGCTACATCAGCTAAATAGTTCACAAAACCGCATTCAGAAACTGGAACTCCACTGACATTCTTGGCATAGTTACTGGTATAAATTTGGTTGATGCATATATATAGTCCATCAGGTATTTAGCAAGTTTGATGTGAGCTATGGTCTTGCTCAGGTAATTTTTTTCTCCTGTTATATTAGGAGAAGTACATGCTAAGTAAGAGACAAGTGCATAAGAAGAGAGGTTAGGAATAGCATGGGAGAAGTCGTGAAGGTAAAATACCATGGATGTCTCAACAGCAAAAGTTCTTGTTGATTAAGAAGTGGCACTGATGGTATCCCTGCTGTAATGAGACTTCAAGATGAGTGATTTACACAGAAATTCTTTTGTTTTTCAGCTCTTAGGCGAAAGAATATATAATTGTAAAGTTCTATCCTTAACTTGCACTGTTTATTCAATGTTCAGTGCTTTTGTTTAGTATTGAATATATACTGTTATTTTGGGAGTTGTGTCTGTCCTGCAAGGGATGAACACTTTACTTCTCCCTCTATCTATTGTTTTCTTTGCTTTCAGTTTTTCCATCTCAACAATCTTTTATTAAAGTCTTCATCTTGGGGGTTTGTTTTTTTTTTCTGATTATGTCACTCTTTTCTACTAATTTCTGACTATGATTACTAATCAGACTAGCATGGTTCTGTTCCTTCATTATTCTTTCCCTTGTACAATACTATGACTGTTCATTAAACCTTCCCCTCATTGTTTATTGGTCTCATTGCAGACTGCTTTGTTAAATATTCTGCCACATTGTGAGTTTTTACTCATTGCCTAATCCTGTAGGTTTACTACAGCAAATTGTTTAATAAATTTGTCAGAATATATGTCTCTGAGGGCGTACTCACATGTAAGCACAATGGAACAAACATAAGGGACAAGGAAAAGCAATGAAATGTTACATTGTTTTGATTGCACCTATGTTTTTTTGAGGTGTGAATTCTCTATTTAGCAATTATTTCCTTTGCAAAGGAAGTCTCCATTTGATTTCCATCTCTACCTGTCACACAGAGCTTCTCCTATCTTCTAATATGTTGTTGCAGGTAACTTCTGGTGTTACAAATTCAAAGATTCTAAGTGGTATAATTATGAGGATTTTTCTCAATCCAGTTAAAAAAGGAGTGAATCTCAAGTTTTATACAATGCTAGTCTTTTCCATTATGATAATGACAGTGGATGGAATTTTAATTTTAAATATATAAGTGATATCACATATGCAGATATGTGTTTTAAGGCTCTGAAAAGCATAAAAAATTTATTTTATGCTTCTCAAAAGTATAAAAAATTTTAGCCTCAAAATAGGTCTGTAAAGGAAGAAAATACTGTTTGTGTGTTTACAGGCAGTTATTGAGACACAGAAGAATAGAATCACCTTCAGAGATTGTTTTTCAGATTAAGCTCTTTAATTTTCCACTTACACAAGGTGGTTATAGAAACATTTTTCTTTTCAGAGATTCTTATAATTTATATATTATCCCATACTCAGCCTAGCACTTTTTAAAAAGAAAATGATAACAGTAATGGAATTTCCCATTCCTATTTTTAAAATAAAGCCATTCATCAATTAAGTTGTATTTTTCTGCTTGTTTTTAAATCAGAAATCAAATAAGAAGAGAGTAAGAGAACTTTGAATGTGCTGTCCTGATGTAATTTCTTCATCATAAGAGTATTGTTTCCCAGGCCATCACTCACTCATTCAAGTTATTATCCCTGATCTAGTCAAGTCATCAAGAGCCTGCTTTAGAATTAGATTTGACATAGTAAGCCTCAGTCAGAGAGAGAATCAATGAAAGGTGGATGCATTTTTGGGATCCTCTGCATCTGCTGGGCTGCTCTGTTTTGGATATTGTGCCAGTGATTCGTGCAGTAAACTAAGTTTATGTTTCTCTTTTGTCTTGGTGCCTAAATACCCAAGCAGTTGGTACCTGTTTGGAGTCTCAATTACAGTGTTGTTGCCTGCAGTTGAACTTAGTGCCTTGTAGGTTTAGAGGTTGGTTTTATGGTCTGTGGCCAGGATGCTGGACTTGAATGTTTCCTTAACACCTCATTGTATAGTCCATAAAATTGCTGCCTGGTTTACTTACACAAGTGCATTTAAAATGTGATTGCACTATTATTTTGATATCAAGCAAACATTTCACAGATGAAAAGGACTGAACCAAGCTTTACAGTCTGAAGGCAGAATAACAATAATAAATGCCTCTATTACTCTGTTTAAACAAAGTATATATTAAGCAGAAGACAAGTAATTAATCCCACTTGAAAGAAAATATGCTACTCATCACTCATTTATGAATTCTCTCCATAAAAGCAGTATCGCAAAGAAAGGTAAAATACCTTAGGACCAATAACAGGATATGTACTCCAGTTCCTATTTAGATGAAATTCCTGAGAGTATATTTTTTAGGGATTAGAGGATCAGGCCTAGGGAGTAGCATTAGCTCAGTGAGAACCGAACCTATGTTTATAAAGCTGGGTGACATTTTTCCTGTTGTCAGGCATGGTAAAGAAGTTTTATCTCAAACTGGAATGCTGAACCATACTATGATATTTTTCCAGCATCTGCATAAACTTTACAATGTATTTCTTAATTGTTAATACAAAAATCTGTTCATGTTAGTTAAAAAAATTCAGATTGTTCATAGTAGATACATTCTGTTGTAGCTTAAATATTTTGATGTTCCAAATTTGAGTATAGAGATATAGATTTATTTCTTGTTACTAGAACAGTATTTACAGATTCTTTATAGATGTTCTTTCTACAGTGAATCTCATATTAAATATTGTCCTTTTATTTTCACTAAATGAAAACTATTCTGACAGTCTGTAAAAAGCTAGTTATTTAGAAGTTTAAAATTCCTTTTCTTTTGCAGACATGTTTGCAGCATTATATAAACACTTATTTCCTTGTGAATCATTAATGTTTTAAGGCATTTCTTTTCCCTCCTAGAGAAACTATATCTGGGGATTAACAGGATTGTTCTCTGGAATTCAGGTGGAAGCATAACTGCAGTAGCTGAGAAATGATCATGTTTCCTTTTAGTTCTCAGCAAGAGTAATTGAATGTTGAATATCTTACTAAACGCTGGACTGTGACAGTGTGTTAAGACTCCGACTATCTCCTAACAGCAGGGCAATTATTTGCTGAGTGGGATTTTTATAAATCCCCTGGCAGTAGTATGTCCTGATAATTATGATGAAGTGCACTGGTCAGTGTTGATTCAGCAATCCCATCTCTAGCAAATATTTCATTCACAGCTCTCCTTCATGCTTTTACTTTTATGGCCTTTAAAGATCTCTTAGCTCTCCTCTCAGCTTGCTTAGGTTTTTTTACAAATTACAATGGAGCAAGAAAGGATTTTCAAGTCCGTATTTTGTTGAAGTCCTTTCTTTCTCATTTAACTCTTCATTAAAAGACCAGAGTGAAAAAGTAGCACTTTATTTAGGTCCTAACTGTGACAACCACCTGCACAAGCTTTCTCCCTCAAAGCTGTTTTTTTCAAGATTAAATGAGTGTTAAATTAAACACTTATATTCATGATATATGTTGATTATTTCAGTCTTTTATAGTTGATGTGAAAAAGTAATTAAAATAGAGTGTGTCTTTATTATTGCTTAGTTAAATTGCAGTAAAAATATGTAAATATATCAGAATACACTTTCTATTGACTTAATGCTTACAATTTATCTTCAGCTCAGCTTTGTCAATTTTTAATTTTGTATGTGTGTAATTATTTGCAGCATAGTAGCTATGCTGTATCTTAGAACATATTTGGTTTGCAATTTTTTACATAGACTTTAAAAGCTCAGCCAAGAAGTAGGAAAGAAGACTAAGAATTAATTAATTAATTAATTAAAATTACAGGATCTAAACTCCTCAGGATTTATTATACCACTTGGGGTCACCTATCTTTTCCAAGGAACTGTCCAGCATAATCAACACAGCCTTGTCTATTCTTTTCTACCTGCACCTTTCTCCTTTCCTTCCTTCCTTCCTTCCTTCCTTCCTTCCTTCCTTCCTTCCTTCATTCCTTTCTTCCTTATTTCT
>VZTX01025372.1:300645-430645 GCA_013400915.1 Pardalotus punctatus
TCCTTCCTTCCTTCCTTCCTTCCTTCCTTCCTTCCTTCCTTCCTTCCTTCCTTTTCTATTTCTTTTGCTTCTGCCTTACTTCATAGTTTAGCTTTCAAGGCAACTCCTTAATAATTATTCTCTTTTATTCTGAAAAAATATTAATTTAGACAGAAAGAAACACAGTTAAGTCTTTCTCTTTGTATTGAAATGATAAAGAGGAAAAGACAAAAATGGATATTCTTTAGCATTGAGTAAATACAGCATTAGTGGTGGAAGCAATTGAGACCATAAAAAACCCCAAATCTTTTCTTTGCTAATGGTTATTAAATTAATATTTGTTTCCTTATGTTTTTTTTCTTCCTTTATATGTGAGCATTAATTATAAAGATAAGAAAATGATTGGGAGGAAACTAAATGATAGAGTGCTAGAAATGCAAAATGATTCAAAATATTAATGTAATGCTAAGGATGACTGGGTAACAAATGGTACATTTGCCAGTATGCTTGACCTGACACAATTAATATTCCAGGTCATGCTTGGGTTTCCATGATGGAAGGTCTGAGGCAGAGAATTCTAGGGGAAAATATATCTATTGTATAACTCATTTCTCTCTCTCTCTCTTTTTAATTTTTTATTTTTTTTATTTTCCCTGACGAGTCAGAACCATAGTCTTAAAAAAAAAAATATGTCTCTGCTTTCACACCTCATTTGCCATATTCACCACTGGGCCACCATTCACCAGAAGGGCCTGATGTAAGGAGGTCAGTAAGAAGCTATTAGCAGAGTCCCCTCCTGAGATTTCTTTGGTCTTATTGTGGTAGAAGTTAGCATGACAGTACTGCAAATCACTTCAGTTGTAAGTTTTTTAACAGTTAGCATAGATTTCCCCATAGTGTTTGTCACTTTAGAAAATTGTTCCTGGAAATGAAGTCCCGAAAGCTGGCTTTGACACAGTCCTTTCCTAGTGTTGAAGAGCATGGGTACAGAAAAATGTGTCCTTCTCTCTGCAGACCAGAGGTACTTTTTATGATCTATGGTAATATTTTTGAGTGTTACATATTTTCTTATGGACTAAAGGTGGGGAAAACATTGAAATAATACTATGAACTAATATCCAAGATAGATAATGTAAGCTAATATCCAAGATAGTTACTTTCCTACCTTTGAAAAAGCACTATTAAGTACAACGGTTTTGTAGTTGAGAGAATATTGTATTAAAGTAGGGAAAACTGAAGTAATGCTTTTACTTGTCTCAGGAATATATGAATATAAATATATTAAGTACCAAAAGCTTTGATCACCCAAATTCTTAGATTTCTGTGGACTACCAGCTCCCTGCAGAGGACAGAGTGAATAGGGCATTCATCATCACATTGCACAGTGCAAGAAATTCCAAAAACAAGACTAAGATTTGCAGAGATATTTACAAAAAATAATGGAAACAATTTTTCCAGAGATTGGTCTGAACTGGAAAGTAGAATCAAACTCATCCCCTTGTCTCTCCTACTGAATTTTACCGGTTTTAAATCTAGGCCTAACCTTACCACAAACCTTGGGGAATTTAGAGTAAATTAGTATTAATTTTATCTGTCTAGATACTAACTCTGTTGATTGCTCTGCTATGTGTCTTGTTGAATACTTGAACATATATAATTAAAATGTAAAGTAATTAACAAGGATTGCTTGAAAAATCATTATTTAAATATGCACTTTGTAATCAATTTTGACCCAGATCTGACAAAGAGTTTCATCTGTAGAAGAAGCAAAAACTTTTAAAGTGTCCAGCTGGCCTCCCTAAACTCCAAATCTATTTTCATAGTTGATATAGTATCTGTATGCATTTAGCCTGGCAGTATGTAAAAAAAGAGCAACAAAAGATGACTTTGTTAAGACACATTTTCAGGAATAATAATTCAAAAGATACCGAATCAATGGATTTCCACATCTATTATGGCTAATTTTGGTTTCACTAAAAGTGCTAAAAGCCAATTCTATTAGTGCACTCAGAGACATTCAGTACCATTTCACAGTATATGAACCTTTTATGAACTATAGTTTTTTATTACTGCCAAACATTTAATCAAAGAAATACAAAGTAGAATATGCATAGTATCTCAATAGAGATTGCAAAATGTGGTTTCAGAAGGCCATTTTAGTCACGGAGACACTTATACTGTCTCTCAGTGTGACTAAAAGAAGTGCCCAGACAGCACATCAATTTATAGTTATTGTTGCATTTAATTTGTCAGAGGAAAAGCATTTCAATTATTTCATATCTAATATTTTTCCACTTTGGAGCAACAAAACCCGAAACCCAAAGCTGTGCTATGTAGACTAAAATAATCTCATATTTGTAATATTTTTTTCATTAATTTCCACAATTTGTTCTTCAGCTGTTGGGTTTAAAGAGAAGGGTTAAAAAGGGGTGTAAATTTTGGGCAGGTACAGCCCTGATCAGGATTTGCTACTGATCAACAAATCTGTGCCTGCCAACTTTATACAGTTGTTATTATGCCTTAGTGTTTTATTCTGAATCACCCTGATTCTGTGTAATGCATATGGAGACATTTTTCTTCTGAATAACATTTACATTTTCAGTGACATTGTCATGTTCTATAAAATATGTGTTTCACAGATATACCATGAGAGCAGTACCTCTCCCTCTAGCTGGTGACCTCTGCACACTTACAGCATGGCTAGAACAAAATCTCCACTGGGCTGAATACGGATGGTGTAGGAAGGGGTGGAAAGATGAAGCAATAATTCAGTGAATTATGTATAAAAGGTAGTTGCAGGCTATTACTTTTCTATTTATTGTCATCAATATAGTGAAGGCAAAAATTAAGTTGCATGAATGTAGGCAGATCCAAAGGCTGTGGTAGGGCTAATGGGTGAAGAGATATGACCATGACATAGAGATGGTTTGTGTATCTCCAGCAAGGGATCTAATTTGCATGAATCTAATGTATTCCATTTGTATGAAATTTGTATTGACTGTGGCATTTTATATTTGGGAGAACTTATATAACAAGTATATGGTGTAAATGTATTCGATAATTGTGGGATAGTGCAATAAATTCCAAGACAACATATAGAGCTTGTCTTTATATAGCACTTACAGGTCACCAAGTGTTCACAAGCAAAACTCTACTGGGCTGATAAGAAAATACACCAATGTATGAAATATTTCAAAAATAATAACAGCATGAGGAGAATCTGTAACTTTATGAGATGTTTATGTGAGTAGTAAAGCCAGAATTACAGAACAAAAGATTAATTTGCAGCTGGAGTTTACAGATCATAGAGATGGACCTGGACTTTCACATTCACTGCAGTCATTCTGCTTGCCTGCTGTTTGAAGCATGGATCCCTGCCATTCTAATTGGGCATCCTGAAGAGCTGAAGGAACAACCAGTGGTTGTTTGGCATACATATGTTTCTACCACTTACCTCTATTCATGTCCTCTTTCCCATTTTACATTTAGACCATTAGTGAAAGAGTTTGTAGGGTTTGCACTAAGAGGGGTACATATAACAGAGGACCAAAATAAATTGTCGTTAGGCCCATATCACTTAGAGAGTTGAAGTATGTAGCACATAAGATTTTGAATAGCCAAACAGTATTTTGAATAAGATACTGTCTCTGAATACTTTTGTGTATTAGACACCATGTTTTATATGTGCCTTATTTAATTGTTTTGACACAAGAAACTGGAACTTCCCAGTAGGATATGTTAATGAAAAATGCATTAGAGATAATTGCAGGGTGTCCTGTCAGCCCCAAGAGTTGAATACTTTATGAGGAGGCTGACGCTGTACATAGTTTTCTCATGGGTTTTCAGTAGTGTTCCAAAGGAGCAATACAAGATTTTAAATATTTACTCTTTTCCTTAACTTTTCCTGCATCATGAAACTGATTTCTTTTCCTACTATTTTTAATCAAGATTTATTAGTAATTAGAATTATTATAAAAGCAAAGGACAATATATTTTAACTGAGCATGTCTACTTTAAAGGTTTTAGTACGCCATTGTAGAAAATACAATTATCTTTAAAGCAACTCAGTATCTTTAAATTAATTGTTGTGCATTTTAGTTATGTATTATCTGTTTTATAGGAAACTTAGTGGCTTTGTGCAATATGGAATAGGAGTTCTCATATTTAACAACTCATAATTAATTCAGTAAACTCACATATATCTATTTGGGAATTGTTTATATACAACTGATAAAATCCCTACATTTATAGGTATGACTTGGGAACAGTCTGTCACATAGTTTTGACTTGCCAGATATTCACAGATTGCTAATGATGTAGATTACTGGAACAGAATTTGAAATGTGTGTTTTATTTTAGTAATTGTTATATCACACTAGTGATACAATTAGTGATGTAACAAAAAAATGAAATATCAACTTCAGTGACAAATGAACCTTTCTGTTTTAGTCACAATTTAGAAATCATTATCCTATATTTTTGTTTTTCACATGTTTTATGCTATTAAGACTAAACACATTGTAATAGTTATTGTGGGCATTTTGTTGGGAAAAAAACAGTTATTGGGTTTTGGTATTCCATAAACTCTCTTCTCTTTCTCCTCAACTAATGCCTGTTTTACTTTTAAAATTGCTGCAGGTGCCACTGTCTGATTTTGTTCCTGTCGAATATAAAAATTTAATTGAGTTGAATTCAAAGATAATCCCATCTTCTTCTGCTCAGATTCCAGGCATCTACAATTCGCCATTCAGAAAATCCCCAGATCCAATGGAACTGCTGCTACGGAAGTCAAAGCCACTGACCCACAGAAAGCAGCAAGTGAAGGAAGGGCAGAGTCCCGTTGTCTATGAGCTTTATGACTGGCCAACTTGTAAAAAACCTCCAGCTTTTGTCACAGCACTGCCTCTGCTTCCTATTAGCAGACAGAAACCTCAGGTAACATTTCCCAGTGACTTGGAGGCAGCTTCTCCTCTGAGAATCCTATGATCTTTTATCATAGATTATCACAGAATATCTCCAGTTGGACCTCCAGGTCTGTAAATCCGTTTTGAGGATTTAAAAAAAATATATAAATCTAGTGCTTGCATTTAAGATATAAAGTCTTTGACACAGATTTGACTTAAAGAAAAAGAAATCTAGGTGTTATGTAAAAACAGGGAAATATGGTTCTTTATATGTTGTTTTTGTCCTTTGGGGAAAGAAGTGTAATTTATGATATTTCAAAGGTATGACCTGATATAATTGAGTGTCAATACAATGATTCATTAGAGACAGATATTTTAATTTCCAATCTTAAATCAATAAAAAAAAGGAGAAGTGAAAGGTAACAGGACAAATTAAACAGTTGTGACAACTTTTTCCTCAGTTTGCAATTGTTTTCCGTGTGAAGACTGAGACACCCTCTCAGTTCGGAATAGTTCCTACTCCCTTTTGTCCACTACGTGTGTGTCAGCTTTAATTACAGATTTCTACATTTTGTGCTCCATCATAGCAAAGTTGCCCAGCTTACATTCTTAACTGTCATGGTCTCAATTTTAATTTCATTTGATGCCAACATGTTGCAGATAGTTTTTTTCTCTTCTGTAAAGTAATGGACATCTGTGAGATAACACATCAAAGCGAATGTCTCACAGGATGGCAAAACAGCTTTTGCCACCTTATTATCAAAACCTGTTGGGAAGGTGACCAATATATACAGCAGACAAACTTTTGAGACCTTTGTGTTCCGCACTTGATGACAATACAATGACGTGTAGCTTTTGCCAGTAGGTGCCTGATACAATTCCTTTTGGGATATAAATATCCTGTCTTTCCCCCCATTTTGAAAAATCTTTCTGTTTCCCCAGTCTACTGAATCTTCTACTTAGCTCACAAACATACTTTACATGCTGGTTTCCTTTTGAGTGACACAATGTCTTCAGAATCCCTGACACTTTTCTTTTACTACTCCATTCTATATTTAAATTTCCTATCTGTATCTTGCTTGGAAAGACAATGCTTCTAAATGAATCCTTAGTAATTTTCAGTGAAGCTATCACCTATCTGCAGAAATGTAACAACTTGAGCAATAAGCAATGTATGTATATCTTTAATCATGTTTTAGTCCTCTGAATCAATATCGCTCTCAACAACATTTTAGGAAAGAAGGTTGCAGCCAGGTGGGGATCAGTCTCTTTTCCCAGGCAACCGCTGACAGGACAAGAGGACATAACATGTCCCCCTGTGCCAGGGGAGGTCCAGGTTGGACATCAGGAAGAATTTTTTCACTGAAAGGGATGTCAAGGATTGGAACAGGCTGACCAGGGAACTGGTGGAATCACCATTCCTGGAAGCATTCAAGAAATGAATGGGTGTATCATTTAATGCTATGGTTTAGTTGACAAGGTAGTGTTTGGTCAAAAAGGGGATTCAATGATCTTGGAGGTATTTTCCAACCTTTATGATTCTATGATTCTAAGAAGGTGAAGGCCTGTGAGAATACCTCTGGAGAAGCAGAGGTGAGACCACTGCTTATAACAGGTAGAATCAACTTCAGGGCAGTTCTCCACATTTGTCCTTCCCTCCCTGTGTTCTCCCTACCTTGACTGCTTCAGCTTCCTCATAGAATGACCTCATTGACTCACATTAAAATCAAGACAAAGTGTGAGCCAACAAGCAGTTTGGGTGATGAGGGAGTTTGGAGTTGACATAAACACGACATTATAGCTTTACCTTCTGGGACCAAGGGGGCTATGACAGTCCTTGAGCAGGATGTGACTGGTTCCATTGTCTCTCAGGAAAGAGGGAAAGATTTTGCCTTGTGGACATGGTGCAGGAATTAGGCTTTTAAATAAACAGGGAACTCACAGTTTTTCCATTGTTAAGGTGCTCTTGCAAAATTGCTTTAGTGTATACAAAATATCTTACAAGCTTCTGCTTGGATTTGGAATATTTTATAGACCTTTCTAAGTTCCGACGCGCACACAGCAGTCATGCACAGATAGCCTTTTAGAACAAACCAGAAGAGTTCTGTTTATTTTCTGCACCTCAAAGAGGGAATTTACTATATAATACTTTAATCCTTTCAGCACCCTGGGATGTACACTGTGGGGTAAATTTTCAAAGCACAGCGCATGGATTTAGCTGCCCGACTCTTATTGATGTTAATGGGAGTCACACGGCTAAATCCCTGCACAACACTTTGACAATTTAGGGTTGTATGTCTAAGGAAAGGACACTGGTTTGAGCTGATGAAACAGCTGGAAATGAAAACCCATCAGAACACAACATCCCAAAAGTTGTCTGGCGTGACAATAAGAAATTTAATTACAAGATATGCTTGTGTCCTAGTTCTTTGTGGTAACACTTTTTGGCACCAAGCTTCTTTTTCTAATGTCTGTCTAGCTCACTGTGAGACACTTGTTACTTTCCTTCAGGTATCTAAAATTTTTATTACCCATAGGTTTGGGTATTTTATATGAGGATGTCAATTATATATGTTTAAAAGAATAAAAATTACCTATCATTCCGTTTTCTCTTAGGGAAATGGGTATTTAGTGTTTAATAGCTAAGCTCTGTGTGTGTAAGATAGTGTATTTAAAAGAAAGGTTTTAATGGTGCTTATACATCAGTTTGATCTATCATTTTTATTACTGAGTTAACTAGAATTAAAGTTTGATAGAAACACGGATAATGCTAAAATTAGTCATCTATTCATTAAAAGGCATTAATAACAGAATGCACATTACCATTTAGATTTTTTGCATGCTGTTATTGGTTGTGGAATGGGAACAGTGAGGAATGCATAATTTCATGCAGATCATATTTTTTGTCATGAATTTCTGATGTTATGGTAAAGTAGTAAGAATACTGATCTGCTAACCTTTATTTGGCAAACCAGTTGGTATCAAGAAGATTTATGCTACTCACTAGACATTCCAAACATAGAGCATAGAGCTGTGTGATTTTCCTTCAGGGTAAAAGTTGTTGCTTGACTCCTTCCCTTCCTTTCAAAGCCTGACCTCCCCAGAAAGATTTCCATTTTGAAGCAGGATGCCTGAAATTCTCGCAAGCATTGCCAGTTTGAAAACATTTTCAAGCACCACTCTACCACAGTTTCCACAAGTCTTAATCTTGTAAAAAGGAAATAAACACATGGATTTTTTTAAAGGTCTTCATTTAAGATAAATTCCTGAGGTCCCTAGTACTAAGTAATTTCTTCAAATCCATTATTCAGAAGAACAGAAAAATCTTCAGGGCATGTTTAGAATTATTTCAGTATTCTAATATATATACCCTGCTTTCATTAGTGATGAGACATTCTTGTTTTGAGGGACCTTAGCTTAGTTACACCCTTTCCCGCTCTCCTTCTATTAGTAGTTGTAATTTTATTTGAACTATGGACTGGGCTTTTTTCCTGTATCTAACTCCTAGTTAGGTCTTAGAAATTAAAGATGGAGAAAACTCCTTTCTTGGATATCTGATTTGGCCCTTACCCTGGTGGAATATGAGTCAATATTTTTCAGTGAAGAAAAAATACAATATTCTGAAAGACTACTTTAAAAGCAAACATATTAATCTTGGTATTATTTGGTACTATTACTTTTCTTTCTTCCTTCCTCCATATATGCACTTAATGGAAACATATTTTAATAAAGAGTATTCATTTTTTATTAAATGTTAAACTTTTTTTTAATAACTTGATCTAGTTATTTATTACTAGAACATTGTCGAAAAATTTTAATGGCCTGTTTGATACTGATTATTCTCTCATGGGTGGTAACACTTTTCATTCTGTTTTTAAAGACTTCTGTGTTCTTTTTAAGTGAACATATTTTTTACTCAGACTTAGAAAACAGAAGCAAAAAAATATGGGCAAGAAGTGTATATATTATGCTTATTTGCTTACTGGAACCTTTAAAAAGATCTCCAGATCTCAGTGCTATGCCTTTAAAAAGTAAAGTTCCAATAAAAATCCATTAACTACTTTCAAATATAGCAATCCTCCTGTCCAGCTGTGAAAAGTACTAGATGATACTTATTTGCCATTTGTGTTATTTACGGTCCATGACTTTTATGGTAACTGGTTCCTATTATTGGTTTCTATTAATGTAAAACATAAGTGAACATAAATGAGGCGTGAATCATTTCTTTTTATTAGCCCCACAGTCTTCACTCAGTGCTTGCAGTAACTCCAGCTGTGACTTGTTAGTGATAACCTATTTAAAGAAGGATATCTTTAAGTATAAAGGCTGTGATTAGGATTCTTTGTCTGTTCATAGTTTCAAGAGGTTTCACTAGTTCATTGCAAGATCAACAATGATGAAAATAAAAATTAATTAGTAATACTTATAAGTGCAGGGTTGCCATTAAACTGTCCTGAGTAGCACTAATTGTATTCCAGGTATGTTCTTGAGGGTTAATACTAAAAGCGAGACATATAGAATGTGTCACTTCATCAGCATAGAGAGGACTTCCTGCTGCAACTTATCCATGTTAAATGATAGATACTGATACAATCAGTTATTAAACAACATACTCTTGGGAGGAAAAAAAAGACATATATGTGTATTTTTAGGGATAACAAAGTTAATGTGAAATTAGACTTTTCAAAAATGGACTATATGCCTATACTACTGAAGTCATTAGTTTGAATTCTATTAGAATAATTATATCTAAAGTCATGAATTAAGTTCATTTCCAGGTAGCTTTATAGTTACATTGAATAGAGCATTTTCTTTAAGGTTTGTTCTATGCAAAGTAAAAGACTTCAGTTTTCTGCTTAAGCAGAATTTAGATATAGTTCATACTTGTTTTTTATTTCACCAGGTTTTTTTTTTTTCTAAGGAAAAACCATGTTCTCCTAATCAGTTCTAACAACAATATACTTGTTTAAAATAGTAAGTATTTATTAGTAGTTAAATAAATTTGGAGTGTATGTTTCTCACTCTCTGAAGCTTTAGAGTATGTTATCCACCTTTATGTTATTTATAAGTCTCTATCAAAACAAACTGCTTTAATTATTTTTGAAGAAAAGTCTCACTACACTTCCCAGACATTCTGTGTCCTGTTTCATCAGTGATGTGCCATGAATAAAAGAAGGAAAGAAAAGAACTATAGCCCCAAAATAAAACACTTTTATCATCCTACACATTTCAGGGGCCTTTCCGCAATCCTGCTGAAGTGTTGCAGCAGCGCTACAAGCCTTTGGAACCAACCCTGCGAGTGGCAGAATCGAGCAATTCACCACCGGCCAAGGCCAGAGAGGGAATACGAAGGGAGGAATGGAGAAATCTTATAGATGACAATGAGTAAGTACTTTGGTTTTTCTTATATTGTTATGAGAGTGTTTTCTTTATTCTGTTGCTTTCAGAAACCTTTCATGCCTGGCAAAATGAAATGTCAAACCTGACAGCTTACTAGAAAACATTTTATGTATATACTTCTAAATTCTGTGTCCTTAGATTATAAACTGCTCAGGGCAGAGACCCTATCTTGTAATTGTGCGACATGTGCCATCCAAATCTATGAATCTATAGAAGAACTTGTAATAATAGTAATATGTGATGCAACAGATGGCTTTAATGGGAAATAAGAAAACAAATGCAAATTTTGTCTTGCCACATGCACCTTGCCAAGGAAAAAATACTGTTTCAGTCTTCATATTCTGGGAGCTTACTGGTAATGGGAGGAAAAAAATGGTGTTGCATGCCAATGAGACTTATCTTCTCTCCCAGTAGAGTAGCACAGCTCGCTTGGAAGGGGAGGGAGCATATGTTGCATGTTAGAACATGATACAAAAACTGGAATCATCTTTGAAGCAGTTTGATTTTCTAAGCCATAGCATCTGTAATAGTGTCAGACAGGCCAGTTCTTTTCCATAAAATCTCAAATACAGGCATAATCCATCCCAAAAGATTAAATCTTCTGTCCCAAATGATTAAGGCTATTGCCAAAATATTTTCCTTTTTTTCTTTTTTTTAAGCACGAGAGACTGTTAAACACTGTTTTGTCCAATCATAATAAAAGCCTGCTAAGTCACCTTCTCTGGCTTTGTAGTTAACTAGAAAAATAATTCTGTTTTGCCAACTTTTTTCTTGAATTCACTGCTCTTGGCAGTCCTTTGGCCCTTCAATACCAGAATTCAGGACAGAAGGGAATCACTTTTCCTCATGAGCAGCCTGTGAGCCACTGATTTACTGGCGGATGATGCTTTGCTATCTTTGATCTGTTTCATGCTTTTTTATCAGCTCCATATTGCTATGTGTCAGCTTCAGGACTGGGACTTAAAGGTGCCAGAATCAATTGTGTTTATATGGTTTAGCTTCTATGTTTTTATTGTTGGACTGTTTCCCCTGATTTATAATTAATAGTGTTTTTGAATGAAAATTCTATTAAAAAACAGTTTCAAAATTATGAAAATCTTCTAGTTAGACTATTTGTCAGTTTTGGACAATGTTTTTGGTGGTCTTTTTTTAAAAAAAAAATTATTTGGTGAGATATAGTACTTTTTATTCCTTTCATACTAAAATCCTAATTGAGTTCAGTTACAAGCACAAATATACTTCCCTTTTCTATTCTTCTCTGTATTCTTTCATGTATTGGTGTGAGGAGGAAGCAGCTTAACTTTCACATCTCAGCTTAAATTTGTGCTTTTTGTCTTTTCATTTTTATGTCTAATTTCTGCTGGTGAAATTTCAAAGAACCCCTATCACTAGGTAATAATTAATATTCTACCACTCATTTAAACTGTTTTCTTCACTGAATTAGTTGTGATTGATGCATTCCAACTGAGGACACATTATGTTCTTAATTTATAGGCATGATTACATTGCCCAGTTTTTATTTGATGAAGTTTACCCCAGGCGTCACTGTGTCAACAATTTCAGAAGGTCAGACCTTGCAATAAATATTTCACTGACTCTTAAGTGAGTGAGGGAATTGTGAAGATTTGGTCTTGAACAGTTTAAATTTGGAGCCTCCAACTTTGTTAGATACTATTTGATATAGGGTCTTTACCTGATGGGTAAGGAAGCATTTAGCGCCATCCTTAATGCGTAGAAGCAATGTCCTAACAATTAATGATTCTCAGCTTCATGCACACTAAATGCAGAGTGTATTATACATTTTCAGGCTGTGATCATTCCATTTGTGCTTCTTATTCAACCAACCATGCAAGGGTCACATCTGTAACCTTGAAAAGGTGATGACAGAGCTGCAGGTCATCACCAGGACTAATGCTCACTAGTAATGCTGCAGCTGCTGTGTGGGACGTTGGTCTCCAGGGAGGAGCCAGCAAAGGGTTACTCAGTTTCTACAGTAGTTTTTTCTCAGCAGTGTCTATTATGAATTGACATATTTCTGTTTCTTGCTATGTAATTGTGTACTTTGGGACTTTATTTCTTCCTGTTAGTGCTTCCTATGTTGATTATTCTTCTGTTATAGAAAATAAGGAGAGAATGAGCAGTAGAAGTATGGGGCATTTGCTGAGAAATCTTGTGTTTGCATAAAATAACAAACTGAATCTTTGATATGTATATTTCCAGAGTGAGTATTGTGTGATGTCTCTTAAGACAGAAAGATTGTTGGCATGTACCTGAAATTTTCAACCACATTCATAATTCTCACACACCTCTAATTATCAGGGTTCTTTAAAGTGGTTGTTTACAGGATGATAGGATGAATGTTGCAAGCTCTGAGAAAGTTCTTGCTTTTGATAAAAGACAGAAAAAATTTGGAAGAGCTGTGAGAGAATTTGAGGCAGGCAGAAGCAGTACAAACGAAACCAAGAGAGAATACTGTGCTTACTTAAAGCAATTGCTGGAATTTCCTATCCTGTAATGAAAGAGCAACTGGGTAATCCAGCCTAATAAGAATGATTCCTTTTTCTCATGTAATTGAAGCGGTTACTACCTTATTGTGCTATTTTTCATACAAATGAAGTGATTTCCCCCTCTGCTTGGATAGGAAAGACAATTGCATCCCTTTGGGATAGCCACTTAATATAGTGTCTAGTTTGAGACACCAACTGCTGGATCCAGCAGTTTTAGTCAAAGTATGAGAAGTTCTTTTCTCAGTTGCGTGCAGCTGGCCTAATTTTCCAGAGAACAAAAATGTAAATTATTTTCATTAACTTTGATGAAATCTGTCTCATATAATATGCCTCATACTTCAAAGTATACTATTAAACATCTTTATGAAGTCAATGAAAACATCAGAATGAGATGCAGCATGGTGATAGCAGCAGTGTAAAGCTTAGGTTTCCTGATTTATTGTAGTCTTATGGTGTGACATAGGTAACATCATATCAGCTTCTGGCCATGTCGGTGCTCTGGGCTATGCTGAAGATGCACAGCCTGGTCCGGTTCACACTGGTTCATTTGTGTGCAGTGTTTGCACACCCTCCCTCTCACACGTGGTGTGAATACTGCAGCACCCAGCTCCTCATGGGCTTATTCTCAGCAAGATTGTGCATTTCTTTGGAAGCAGCTTAGGTGCTACTGTGCTGCCTTGTGCTGGGCATGACAGGTACGCTTGCAGAGAAATTAGTGACCTAAATAAGCCCTGTACTTGGAGGGCAGTGGTGTTATGAACTGCCTGGTATTAATGGTAAGAAAACTTAAAAAGTGAGTCACTTTAAGATTTAGGATTTTAGAAAATATTTTAATTTATAGTTATAAAATATTTTGCAGTATTTCTGACTTAGATGCAGTGAAAATGTCTACTACATTTTATGTCATACAAATACAAGACATCTGAAAACTTTTTTTCAAATTATACTCAGTTTGTCATAGGCTTTGCAACTTCAGCAATTTGCATATTTTCTGGACTGTTATTGTATTATGATAAACAGGGATTATCATATATTTTCAGATAATGTTTTCTTAACAATTCAACTTCTATTTGTAACTCTTCCATTTATTTTAATTACTAGCACAGTGTGCAACATTTATTAATCAGCAGAGTCTTTTTAAGTTAAAATACTAAATTAGCTAACCCCATTAACACAGAATACTCCAAACAAGCAGTAATAGGAGAGGTAGTTACTGTGCAAATCGTATTATACATGCGGGTGCTCTAGGGCACAGTTAAGCATGATTACCCTCTTTTGATCCAGTATTCCTCTGCTTCTTCCAGCTAATTTCCACTGGAAATTTACAAAGTAGTGCCTTCATTTTTCCATCTTAATTTTTCTAATGAAGTTCTGGTACTTTATAACACTGGGGATGCAGATAATAAGTCTGTGTATAATTAAGAAGTTCCAGAATTTGCTGCAGAAGAGATCTCTTTGACTTCCTATAAGAACCAGGCTGTGCTTTTATTTGCCACTTGACATTATTGCAGACAGGGGTTATATAAAAATGGCCAGAGGATTTTTAGATTTACTGATGCTGCAATCAAAGTGATTGATACTTTTTCAAGAACCTGTGTATTTAGTATATTTGTAATAATTTACCCAAGTAGGTTTCTCAGCAAAAATAGTGCACTAAAGAAAATGTCACTGGATATAAGTAAAATATGCCAGCTTTGTTCTTGTATCTAACATTTTGATTTTAATATACATGCATTATAAACTAAATTATGTCTGCCCTGCTGCAATTGTTTTGTTATGGAAAACCATTATGCTTTCTTCTTTGCTCCTCATGTGAAGAGATAGACACTGTTGGATTTGATGAACAAATTACTTCAGGTAAAACCCAAATTTGAAAGCTTAAAATTAATGTCATGTTTCATTTAAAAAAAAAAAAAAAGATAAAATATTCACAGATTCCTGATAGAGAAGCAGGGCTTGTTTGGGGCTAATTGTTCATGGAGTTCTTCAAAGTGAGATAAAATTGTCTTTTTTGAATTGAATCAAGACAATAAGGAATTGAATTGCTATTGTATAAAAACGCTTTAGATAAAAATTTATCAATTTATCAATGTCATACAGAGTTAATATTTTGCTGGTATTTTTACTACTAAATTACAAAAGTATACACTAAATACAAATATGAAAGTTTGAAAAACCACATAAGCGATACTTGGGGTTTTATGTTTCTTACTGTGCCCTGGCAGTGTAGCATGTCTGGAAGTCCAGCAGTAGATCTGGCAGTTCTTTCTCAGAAGCGTGCATATGTTTTGAAGCATTTCTGGGATCAGGATTACCTGCTTGCTCTGCTAGACTGCTGGGATTTTGCCTCTTGTGCAGGTTTGGAGAATATGCGGAAGGACCAGTCTGGTTTTTTGTTGTAATTTAAATTTCAAGAAAAAGTCAGTGCCTCTGTCCTGTAGCTACCTATTGGTAGGTACCATATAGCATTGGGACACTGCTGCCCAGCAGTAAATGATGGACCTGACTCCTTCCTGCATGTGTTGCTGTGCTCCTCTCACACTGCCATTGACACTAGGAACCAGTTCCTGCTGCTGCTTCTGTCCTCTCTGTCAATCCAATTGGAAAGCCTTCAGCATCTGGAAGGCCTCTTCCATCTCCTTTCAAAATAGGCAGAGCAATTGCAATGAAAGAGACAAAACAGAGGGAAGAAATGGTAGGTGAGGAATGCAGGAACAAAAATCATGGCAGGGGGCGTAAACATGTGAGGAGAAAAAGGATTAGAAAGATGCAATTAATAGTAGAGGGAAGGTACAGGACAGGATGAGAGGAGAGATACAGCAATTTTTGTTTTTGTTAGCAAGAAATATCGAGGGTTTTTTTGAAATTTAAATAAACATCACTAGCAGCTGTCAGGTCCTGGTTTGGCTACTAGGCAAAGGCTTCTAGGTCTTTTTACGCCAATTAGGTTCAATATAGCGGGGTCCTGGCAGTGGTGCAGCTGGCCTTCATCAGCAGCGACACAGCCAGCCTTGGTCCTGGTCCTTCCTCAGGTTATATATGAGTAATACTGCCATTTATAGAATCTGAGCTGGATACCCACTTCTTGTTCCAACCATTTGCCCATTTTAAATGAATTCTTTGGCATATCTCTCGTTCAGGCTGACATTAAATAATTTTTCACTTTTCAATATATTTCTTTAGGGAAAGTTAATCTTCCATTAAATCATCATCTTTTGGGAAGTCTCAGCTCGTACTGACTGTCTTATGGCATGATAAAACACCAATACAGAATTTGATTATTCTTTGATTAGTACTTCTGACTCTGTCATGTTTACTGAAAACCTGTAAGAATTTCTGAATTTCCAGTTAAATTGCAAGGAAAAGCTGAAACCTAGATGTAGGAATAATGAGTGAATGTTTTGAAATATAAACTATTGAAAACTAAACTTGTGCAATTGATAATGGTATCCTACCATTGTCTGAATTTAATTTTCTTCTTTCATCACTCTTCTGTCACTTTCAGAGCACATACTGTTATTAATTTTGGGAAAAGCTGTGTCAGGTGTATGCAAAGAGCTACAGAACATAATGCCATTACTGAAGTGTTTTGCAGTGCCGTTACTTCTTACTATTATTATTGTTTGGGGGTGGGATAATGACTTTTGTATGACTCCCATTAATTTGGTTACCCTACTTAACACAAAAAATTGTTGTAATTTTTAAAATCACTTATTCAGATAATTAAAATTCTCACTTACTTTAAAGAGACACTGAATTTACAAGCATATGATCCTTTCATGTAGTTAGACCATCATTAGTATATGGATCTGCCCCCTAACTGACAGAACTGTAAACAGAAGAAAAAGCTTCCACTTGATACCATTATATTCTATTATATTTTTAATGTTCTGTCATTTAAATTTTAATATTTTTCATTGTCCAGTGCTCTTCCTCAAAACTTCATAGTTGATTTTTTTATTTCCACACAGCCATAGACATACATTCCTTTGTATGTGTACACACAAGCTGTATGGCACATATTCTGCTGATGATCTTAGAGAAGATATACAGCAGAATGCAGATCACCTTTGTGCTAAACTACATGTAGAACATACTGCTAGTTGTGTCTCCAAATGTTCATTTTGGGGTTTTTTTTTGGAGTCATAGTAGAACCTACGTTACTCTGAGTATTTTTTTGCCAAAAAGAGAAAGATTAACTGATCCACAGTAAAATCAAAATCTCTATGTAGAAAATTTTATAGGAAAAACTATAATAATTTACTTCTACTTTCCTCAATTTTTTTTTATCATTTTGTGTATAAATTTTACAGACATGGTATTCATATTAAATTAAGAATGCTATGGCTCAACTGAATTGTACAAATATATGGGCAAATCCCTAAACTGCAAGCCTTGTCTTCTCTGCTATCCAATCCCCTGAGAAAGCCAATTTTCTTTCATGTCTGAACAAAAGAAAAATGTACTATTAAAATGCAATTCAGAAGTGATAAAAACTGCAAGTGGAGCAGCCGGCTCACAGCACCTTCGATGTATTCTCTGGGACACTGGGGCCACATTAATTTTTGTGTGTGTGTGATGTCCATCCCATGTGCAAATTAGCATTACAAGTACCCTAATCTGTCTTGTGTGAGGGTGTCCTTTCCCATGGGTATACACATGCTACTATAGCTTTTTATTATTTAAAAGTCTGCTAACTCAGGGATTTTCTTTCACTAACTTTGCATGACATTTGTTTGTGGCATGTGGGAGAAGAAGTTGATATAGCTGGAAAGATTCTAAAACAATTTCTTTTATGAGGTGAAAAGAAAGAAAAATAGTTTAAGAAAACACTCAAATAGTTGCCGATAAATCGGTTAGTCAAAATAAATAATCTTCTGCATCTGTATCAGCTGAGAGACAAAGAAGGGTATTTTAATCCTCATCTTTATCAAAATCTTGTTTGCCTAACTCTAATAGGGACTCTGGATTCTGAACAGCTTTCAGCTAGGAAAGGAGTCTAATTAACTACACTTGTCATGGCAGTTAAAAGTGATGTTTTAGACTTCTGAAGCATATATGTCTAATTTTACTGAATCATATATTTTCCTTAGAATAAAGAACTCATGTTGATTTTTTCAGAATACCAACAATGATAAACTTAATTTCCAATGTTTTACATTATACTCAAATGTGTTTTCTCTCATGACTCTCTTGGAAACTGAAATAGATGGAACTAAGACACATTTGTAGGTCAGATCTTCTATATATAAGATGTTTTTCACCTTCCTCCATGCAGTTTGCTGTGCAAATTACCCAGAAAAGCTGTGGTTGTCCATGATAGTTAGGGACATCAATCTGAAAACCCCTGCCAGCAGGTATCTGGAGCTTCACTGCTCGCTGGCACTGTGTAAGCAGGAAGTCCATCATCATTATGACCTAAAATGAAAGAATCTGGCTTAAAAAGATTGCTAATTAGGACATAATTATAACTTAAGAGTAAAGTACACAATTGTGAATTCTGAAGAAACAGTTTCTCTGTTTTGTGGTTTACCAATATGTGCAATTTTCTGTTCTGTTAAAAGAGAATATGGTTTATTTAGCTTTGGTTATCAGATACCTATGGATGCCCGTCTCCATAGGTAATGTCTATCCTTGTGCATGGGGAGTGCCTGCCACTGACATCTGGCACAGGCTGCACTGCCTGCTAAGACCTGAGGTATCAACGTGCACATCCCAGCAAATGGAACCCTTAGCATTCTGCACATTCCATCAGTTGTTGGTGAAGATTCAGACAAAATAATCATTACTAATGCAAGTGAACCAAGTTAGATCTTTGTGCACAAAGTCTGTGTTTTATCCTCTATATCTTTGCTCCCAATTGAATCTGAAAGAAGCTGCAGGAGAAATTGCAGTAACCCTCTCACAATACTGAGGGGGAACATTAAGAAGGTAGTGAAAAATATCAGGAACATGTGTCTGTGTCATCTCCTGCAACGTTGATACCCATTATTTACATCAATCCTGTGGCATCTAGAGAAGAGCATAACTGATTTTAAAATATTCTGGAATTTCAGATTTCTGCCATTTTCTTCATATCATAAAAATTATGAGAAACATGCGCCGTCACTTCGTAGGTCAGACAAATATGGCCAAGAAGCTTATGGAACTAAACATTTCAGAGAAGTATATCCTAAGAGGTGAATAGCAGACAAGGTAAGTCACTGCAAAAATCAAGGATTCATTTACTTTTTTAGATTGCTGTTTTATTGGAACTAAATGTATTTCAGTATGATCCAGAGATCATGGAATCCAATGGGATTCTTTCTAGCATGTTATAAACTCACATAGTTAGAGCTGATGGGATGAGATGTCAGATTTCCTTGGCTTTCTGGTAAATTCAGTTTGAGGAAACTCAACATATGTTGGCCCTACAAGATCAGGATTTAAGACCCTGATTAAGTAAATCTTCAGTTATATGTGTTTTTCTAAGTTTCATTCTGTTTGTGTTGCCTTTTCTGATTTAAGAGAGGTTGTATATTTACTCTTGCACATTAAGATAAACCTCCAGGAAATTATAGCAAAACCTGATTAAAACAACACAATATTTTACTGCTTATATTCATTGGAAAAATCTTAAAACTAGTGAAGAGCTGTTTTTTATTTTAAGATTGTGTCATTAAATTGCTTGCTTTGTCAGGAGCATGTCATATATTTCTGGTTGTGTAGTGCTGCAAGAGGTAATTTTTCTCAAAACATGAGTTTGTGTAGTGTTTGCATCACTTCTATTTGTCTTAGGTATCTTAATCCCATTAAAGCTTCAGAGTACAAAGATGATCATGGACTTTGTGGCTCTGTGCTGCACTGTCTACCAAGATAGTTTGGGGACTGGAGCATCTTTTGTAGGAGGAGAGGCTGAGACAGCTGGAACACTTCAGTCTGGAGAAGAGAAGGCCACAGGGGAGATTTTATTAAAGTGTATAAACACCTGATAGGAGTGAAGGAATAAAAGGGAGCCAAACTTCTCTCAGACTCTGTAGTGTCCAGTGACAGGACAAGAGTCAATGAACACAAATGAAGTGCATGAAATTTCATCTGAACACAAGAAAACAGTTTTGTTTTTCTTCTTTTTCTTCTTCTTTTTCTTCTTCTTTTTCTTCTTCTTTTTCTTCTTCTTTTTCTTCTTCTTTTTCTTCTTCTTTTTCTTCTTCTTTTTCTTCTTCTTTTTCTTCTTCTTTTTCTTCTTCTTCTTCTTCTTTTTCTTCTTCTTTTTCTTCTTCTTTTTCTTCTCTTTTTCTGTGAGGGTGACAGAGCACTGGCACAGGTTGCCCAAAGAGGTTGTAGAATCTTTATCCTTGGATATATCCATGGTCTAGGATAAGAACAGCAAATTCCAAGGAATCTTTGTTTAAGAAGGAATATTTTTGAAAAGATTTTTTTCTCAAAACTTTAGGCTTTAAAAATGAGCTCAGGGTAAAATTTTGGTATTTCAATATGCATTAATTATATCTCATTGCAAATAAAACTTCAACAATCAAACAAAAAAAATTATTTCTTTTCTTTCAAAAACAATAGGTGGAAGATATGACTAGCTGAAGTCCCACAGCATAAGTATGATATATAAAAAGGACCTAAATGTCTTATTCCTGGCATTCATTTTGTCCTGTAAAGACTTGGTTTTTTAGTTCTTATCAGCTCTTGCTCAGGCTTAGATGACAATGTCAAAAAATCTAAAAATATTTGTACTGTATATTATATCACATATGTATAAACTATGTGCTTAGCTGAAACAACTCACTTTACTTGTGATCCTGTGTAGATATCAGCCTAAATCTCTGGAGTTGAATAGCTGTATACATTAACCCAACCTGACACAGAGCCTTCCAACCCCAATTCTAAATCAATATGAAGCTTCCATTAGGAGCCGCTTACCCCAACAGAGAGATAAGAGGAGAAAAGAGCTATTTATGACATACCTACTGCTTTAATGGGTCGTTATTATCAGGAAAAAAGAACCTAAAAAGAACCACAAAACCTCAAGCTCCTCACTGGAATTTAATGGAAAAGACCTATAGGCAGGTGTGAGGTCATACTTTCATAACGATGAAATTTGATAGAATTCTCTGTCACTTTCTTATTTCTAAACTATATGAAAACTTTGAATATATCAGTGCTATGAACAAAATTATCCTGTTCTAATGAATCACAAGGCTAAAAGTCATGTAACAAACTATTAGAAAAAAATCAGATTTTTGGTTAACAGTTTGTCTGCTGAACACAACCCTCCTTTGAGTTTCCCACAAGGTTATATTTCTGTGGCTGCAACTTCTATTACAACCTGAATAGTTGATAACACTGCCATGGTCTTTATTCAGTTTCTGACAGTCTTATGCTAAACAAGTTTCTTGTATTGTTGCTGGCAAGACTGTGTAAGTTCTTCCAAGAAGCCAGTTCAGTGGTCAGTGGACGTGACCCCATGAGCTGCTGAAGTATTATTTGATGTTCACTGATATTAGCTGGCTTTTTAAAGTATTATGTATAAAAAAGTTTCCTTGTGTGTGTGTGCATGAGCATGTCCTAGTTGTATTTTCCTGAGGTTTTCATGTGTTTATTAATATGCAATTTAATTCTAGTCACAAAAAGATTAGTATGTAAATGATATAATTACTTTGGAAGCAAAATGAACAACAATGAAAAATATTGCCTTGTTACATTTCTTCTGGAAAATGAAAGGGTATTAGCATAGACTTCCTCTAAACATAATAATTACCATATCTATGTGAAGAAAAGTTAATAGTTCCTTTTTTCATCTAGTCATAATCTGAAAATTTTTATCTCACTTGGTTTACATTTCAAAGAAGTTTGAGTTAAGGGAAAATGTGTTCTGTTCTAGTTCTTCATTATAAATAAACAAGGAATGGAAACCTTTAGTGAAACTGAATCTACTTAGTTTACTCAGTAAATCAGTATAAAACATAGAAATGCTTACATATTTTAAGTTTTACATTATATAACTAAATACATTGGAATGCCTTTGATAGAATTTATGTGAGAAGTTTCAATAAAAAAAATCTACTAGTCACTATGTATTTAATCTACAATGATAGGTTCCAATGTAGATGGACAGTCAAGGGATCAAATACATTAACTATAATCTTTCAGCTGTCAAAACACTCACATATGTTCATATTTTCTGAGGCAGAAATGATAGCTTACAGTCTTTAATCAGTATTGGAATTAGTTTGCATATGCATTTTAGAAAACCAACTGTAATGACAGCATTTAACGTTTTCTTATTTGTAAAATTCAGGAAGTGATAGTTTAAGATGTTCCTTTCTGATAGCTTCTTCCCTCTGATGCCTTATTATAGGTGAATTACAGTACAACTGAATCACAGTTTCATTATTTGCACAGACATTTTGGCCCTAAACAGGATTTTATTATCTACAAAGCATAAAAATACCCAGAACTGCGAAGAATTAATTTAGAGAACCTAAGCATATTGCACAGAACATAAAGTTGACCTTTACCGTCTACAGCTTTTGGAATGGAGTGGGATGTGGAACACATCGTAGATTTAATGTGGCACAACGCTGTCTGCAGAAACTTGGGTGGGACTGTGACTGCCTGCCCATTGCACCCGATGATTGAATCTGCTGTCACCAGCATCCTGATAATAATGAACATTCAGCTTAACGACCGTGATTATGATTATCATAATTGATGTGCAAGTGCAGTGTGTGGGGACCATTACAGCTGAACTGTACAGCACAGAAACATGCCTTACTTATAGATAATTTTACTTTTATGCATTGATTGGGATAAAATATGCCTTTCAAGTTCAACAGGCTAGCTTGATATAATTTTAGTAAGATTTCTACATGTATGAATTGATGTTTATGAGCTTCCTGCAAAACAGTCATTCTAGCTGTTTGTTTTGAACTGCTTCATTTCATTAATAACAGGAAATAATGAAATAATTAGATGTTGTCTAGTGGAAATCACTTACAGAGTACTGCCAGCATTAATCAAATATCAACTTCAGTATTTCTGATTATCATGGCCTTGCCTGGGCTAGGAAAAATAGCCCTTGTAATTCACCACCAACACAATTCTACTTTTGGTGGAGCAGTGGAAATAGGGCTGTGGTCAACACTACTGGCATTTTCATACCACACTGTATAGCCATTAGAGCAGGCAATAGGTGTTCCATATATAAATTATAGCACTTACATCTTTGTCACCAGAGGCAGAGAATTACAGGCTCAGATTCAGCCAGTGTAGATAAAGGCACAATCAACAGCTTCAGTCGATTTTCTTGAGCAGTGATTGCCTTCAACTGCAATTGCATGGAGCTGCAGAAGTATTTAATTAAATCATGACATATATAACAGATAAACACAAGTATGAGTATATATTTCAAGCCAGAGTTTATATAAAGAATGTTACAACATAAGTATAATGAAAAGTAGAGAATTTCATTGCTTTACACTAGGCATAAATTTGGCTCTTTGTCCAAGAACTGACAGATCTTCCATCTGGAAGATGAAAACAGGTGATGGAAGAAAATTCTTGTAGAGAGGGAAGGTGATTTTTTCTGTTTGAAAATTAGTTTTCTCTCTTGTAGGGCCAACACATACAGCAGTCATGTCTAGTGGATGATGCCATTATGAGGCAGATTTTTTGATACACTATTTGTGCTTTCCCATCCCTGACTATACTGAAATTTATTTAAATTCCACCTTAACTCCATTTTTCTAACCTTCCAGTGATTTGACTTGAGAATAGGTATGATCTGTGTGAAGTTTTAAATTCTTTCTTGCTCAGACTGTGACTTCACTTTTATTAAAGGAATTTGCTTGTTTTCATTTTAATTAGGAAAAAAAATAATCCAAGAATATTTTCTAATACAGTGTGAAAGTGGCTAATGAATGTGCATCTGTACTGTTAGCTTTAAAACTTTAAAGGCCTTTACCTTTTAAAACTTTAAAGGCCGTATTTACCAGTGTGCTTTGTGACAGAAGTTACTAGTGTAAATGAGAAAATCTAGCATGTATTTGGAATATCAGACCCTTAGTTCCCCAGTCCAGCCTCAGTGTGTTTTCCTAGGCAGTGCAGAGCTTGCATAATGTGGCAGCCAGAAGGGAATTATTAGACAAGCTGTAAGAGTTAGGTTGTTCCAGTACCAGTTTCCTCATGAGCCATGTCAGGGATAATAAGAGTTGTTGCCAAAGTGTGATGCACTCCAGCGATCCCCGGCCGATGACACGGCTCCTGTATGGTTATTACTGCTGGCATGACTTGATGAATCTATTCAGATGATCCAAATGGACCCTTAGTTTGAGTTATCAACTATCTGCTTCCAACAAAACGCTGCTTTCTCTTGCTTTTTTTGCTATCCTGAGTCCTGTGCCAAACCAAAGCATTTAAATCCAAGAATCTTGTCCTACAACAATACATGTCATACTATTAATGAAAAAAGTTTGTCTTTTCTACCCTGTAACATATTTTCTGCTCTCAGAAGAACTACTTGGAGTCAGAATGTTGCCCTATCTTCTCATGAAAATCAACCTGAGTGGTTCCCTGCCTCCACATAAGGTGATTCCCACAGCAATATTACTCCTCAGAGTTGGGAGCTCCTTGGAGCTCAGCTTTTTGGCTACCAGGTTAGGTAGTACAAAAAAAAAGTAGTGCAGCCCAACTGAATATCACAGACCAACTTAATGAGCATGTGGCCTCTGAAACTGGGTAACGAAAAATATCCTAAAGTCACTTTGAATGTCATAATGTACTGATGAGAAAGAAATGTATTAAGGAAAGCAGGAGTGTGCCATGTCCAAAAATGGGAACACCAGACATTACCTCTCATTCACAGGACTAGAATTAAATATCTCTTATAAGATACACCCATTCAGTCTTGCAGGAAAGCAAATGACAATTCCAACTTTTGACAGTTTGCATAACTTAGGGATCTTACATAAGGATCTTTCCAGGTTCCTTATCACTGTGTCTTATTTAGAGAAATACACTTTGTTATGAAGATCACTTGCAGTGCTCCTGCTGGAAAGGTTCTTGAGCTGTAGATTGGTTCCTTTGAGAAAATCCTTAATGTCACCACTGTTGGGTTGCCGGTGAAAAATGCTATGCTTGATATATGATTATTAATGATTATTAACTCTCAGTGAGGTTTCAAATTATTTTCTTACTTGCAGAAAGATGGTAAACACTGTGAAACAAATCACAACATGCAAAATGTATCCTTGGCTACTGTTTAACTAAATGCAGAAAAGAATCTGTGGATAACTGGAAGGCTGAAAAAGCTTTCTAGTGGAGATTACTGATGAGGTACTCAGTCTGATTTTGAAGGAATGTTACAAAGTAGTGACTAAGAAGAGTCAAATCATTCAATTATTTGCATAAAAAGAGATACTGTCACCATTAGTCTGATCAAATCCTTTCTAGTGGTTATTTGTAAGGGTTTGTGGGCAACTAGTTGAATATTTTATAAAACCTGATTTTCAGTTCTGTAATTTCTCAGTGGGAAAATGCAGTCCCTTGATGATGATCCAAGGCTTTGAAGAATAAATTGATTCGAAAGAGAAAATTAGATGGCACTTATTATACTGTCTAACTAGCAATCCTGTGTCATTTGTCTGTTGGATGATAAATGCCTTGCTTTGCCTACCTTCCTCATTTAATAATGCACCTTGCCTCTTAGTGGTATAAAAGAAAATCTTACTTTTTTCATAAGAGTTAACTTTAACCAGTATTTTGCTGAGGGGCATGTATGTATGTTTAAGCTTTCCAAATAAATTCCCATTGTACACATTGCTTAAACATTTTAAAGCCTCTTATTTAATCAGAAAAACTTTGAAAATAGAGTATCTTGACCAATTCCTTCAGTATGTGCTTAGAGTACATTACAGTAACTTGCGACAGAACTTTTAATGAAAAAAAAAATCATTTAATCTGGAAAGAGTAGATACTGGAGTTACACTTAATTAGTTTTGTTTATATTGGTTTTAGGCATTGACTATTTGGATATGATTTTGTTAGCTGGAATTCAAAATCCATACACTAAACTGAGAAATGCATGGCTTTGCCTTTTCATGTCACTTTTGGATAGGCTGTTCAGTGTTCTTGGAATTAAGTAGATTTTTTTATATGTATGTCAAACATAATGTATTTCAACTCAATTCAATTTGCCACAATATTGAATTAAAAAGGCTATATTTTGAAGTCACTTAAAATTCTTTATGGAACTTATCTGCAAAAGCAAGCTACTTATTATTTGATAATACTCACCGAGACCTTGTTTGTGCTTGTTAAATAGAGTTGAATTTAAAGTAACTGAAAGCTTTTCACAATCCTCTGAGAATTACATGGGCCATACAACTGTTGGAAACTGCAGGTTTGAGAGCTGATCCTCAGCCCTAGAATAATTGAGATATATCCATCGAGCTAGGCTAATTGGTATCAGTAAGGATCTGGCCCATAATGAATATAATCAATATGTAAATACATGCCATTCAGAAAGAATGTTCCAGGAGAAATGGTGTTACCTATTTTCTCAGAAAAATAGATTTTTTAATCTTATCTTTAAAGGTACATTGCTGGTGAGTTTGCAAAATTGAGGACTAAGATCAAAGACGTATTTTGATGACTTTCTTGTAACAGATACACTTAGGACTACAGCCTGTTGCATCTTGACATGATAGCTGAATTAGAGATTTTGTTACATGGATTCATTATGATGGTATAGTTTTATAATTTAAATGCTAATAATACCTATAGGTGTTCTGGAAGAATTCTAAGATATTATGCCAGGTACAAGCCCAAGCTGAAAGAAAGGCTGTAAGTTGGGGGGGTTTTTTGTTTGTTTTGATGCTCTCTCCAGAGAACAAAAGTAGATTTTTCTCAGAGCAGTAGGACTTCAGTGCAGAAAAATGGATTTTAAAGTAACCTACATTCCTTGAATAGGAAAAACTACAGTAAAACCTTTGTGCAGTTATGTTGGAGTGAATGAGACATTGTTGTCTTAATGATTTGATGTATCTAATTATTTTTTTTAAATTTATGTTATGTGTTAATTATGAAATAATTTGCACCATTTTATGTCATAGAATGATATTCACTTTGGAATACACTTCAGTATTTGTTCCTTTAGTGCAAGGAAGATCTGGTTTCACCGTGCCCTTTACAAACTCAGGTTAAAAGGATGTTCCACCATGATAAACTGTATTATTTCTTCTCTTGGAGTTTTTGTTGATCTCAGCACAATACTTGTAAGCATGTCCATGTAAGGAGTGTTGTTATGAGTAGGTGTGTTGCCATGTGTTAATGTTCTAGAATGAAAATTATGGAATTCTTCAGGAATAACCTTTGCACTTCAAATTCAAACTTCACTTCCATATAAATAATCTTACAAGCTTTGATGAGTTAATGTATAGAGGTAAGCACACCTCAGGCAGAGGGGATAGGGTACAAAGACGGTGAAGCACACAGTAGTTTTTTCACAGCTGTATTGGTTTTGTTTCTCATAGTGAGGCTATTTGAGTAGGAATTTACGTTTTGACTGCAATAATAGGAACTAATAATATTCCTGACTTGTGCCTTTGAGATATGTCAGGATTTCTCACCTGTAGTTGTGTGAAGGAATGGCAGCAGAAATGCTGTGTGCTTATCATTACCAACCAATCACCCTGCTCTTTTAGAGAATGACTTGTTAGGTATGAGAGTCTCAAACTTAGGGGGAGAAAAGGAAAAAGAGAAACACTAAAAACATTGCATATTAACAGACTTTGCACACTAATGCAAAGCTGCTTGATTGAGCAGTGTAGTGTCAACCATGTCTTTCTTCTAATGCTAAAAGTAATGCACATAGACAGAGTGACAATCAGAGTACAGCCTCCCATCAGCTGTAATTAATCTTTTAGTTAACAGAGACTAGAAAAGCTTCTCATCAGCCTCTTCTGAAGTCTGAGGCACCCTGTTTTTTGATGTTTGCATTCTGAGTAAAATTGTCCCCACCAGTTCTAACAAATTGAAACACCAGGCTAATTATGGCAGCTAATGAAGTGTGTGGAATGGTCACAGCTTGTCGTGAAACTGTTCCTTCAGTTCAGATTAGAGTTTCATCAATCACTTTTTTAAACTGATCCAGAATTGCTTCTGCCCAGTGCTTGGCATTTTTAATGCTGTTTCTGTAATTGGTTTTTTCCCCAAAGCTTAGGCTATTTTTGAAATATTGCATTCTCAGGACAGGACTTACAAACTCCAGTTTATAAAAAAACATTTCATTATTGCCTCTATCAGCTGATCAAGTGCTAGAAAGCTAATAAAAGAAGCAGAAATATAAAATTTGATATATTGCTTTTAATCCAGCTAAAGGTAGCAATAAAGCATATACACATATATGTATATGAATCATTATTACTGTGGGCTGGATGTACACTGCAATCTCATGAGACATGGTTTGTGGGCTGGATGGTTCAAATCCCACTGAAAGACCTAAATGAAATGAATGACTTCGTCTTAGCTTATTTCCTAGTGGATTGTGGTCCTCCATATATCACTCAAAGAGTTTGGCATGATTTGTAGTTTTTGCAGATGTCCAAGCCTTTGGCAAAAGGAAGACAAAAATATGTTGATATTTAAAGAACTTCTACACTTCAGTTCTGAATCTGAAATCCTCAGAGAAGTATGGGAAACTTTAAAGTATAACTTACATTGATACTACACTGTCAATGAATAAATTAGCATATAAAACATTGTAAAAATTGCCAGTTCCTCTTCATTTATAAGACATAATCGTACTCAGCCATACATTGAAAGTTCTGTATAGGCATTAAAAGTGTAAATGTTAAAGTCTCAGGCTAAATTCTTTCCTCAATATGGCCAACAGAGTGTAGAATTTAGTTCAGAAGTTATCCCGCTGAAAAATGAAATAAACTTTTGCTTATGCACTACCACAGAATACCACTGCACAAGTTGTTACATTTGGTACATACATAACATGTATTCATTTCAGAACCAATGCAGCATGGTTTTGGTTTGAATTGCTCAGCAATCCATTTTTAAAATCTGTGCTAATAAGTGTAATCCATATAATTTTTCTGAACAGTGTTGAATCTGAAACAATGTTTGGCTATAAATACCAGCTGTTCTTCTCCCCAAAACTTCTAATCAGCAGGTTTGTCAGAACTAACTTTGTGCCAATGCCAAAACAAATCTGTGGCACCTGAGTGAATAATCATTGTAGCTGATGCTATCCCTGAACTGCATCAAAGAACTGGTGGATTTACACAGATGAAGAAGTGCCATGGAAAACATGGCACATAAAGAAGATATGTTATCATATATGAGTAAATCCAGACAGAAAAAATAGTAATAGGTATTAGTCTAAAAGCTTTTGTTCCTGTTTTATTGATTAATGAGAGCATTTGTAAACATTGGATGGGACATGAGTAGTTTCTCTGGTGTTAGCTGATCTTCAAAATAAGCTGCCTGCAAAATGAGAAAATATTCCTGACTGATAATTTCTATCTCTTCTGAAGGTAGCTTGTGTTTCTGGGAGAGGAAATCTGGTTTTCTCTTTAGCTTTCATCAGTGCTAGGGCACATTGCTGACTCATGTTTAGCCAGTTGCCCACAGGGACCACCAGATCCTCTTCTGTAGAGCTGCTGCCCAGCCTATCAGCCTCCAGCCTGCTTTGCTTTCGGGTGAGTCCGTGCATTTGTCCATCCTGTAAGGTTCTATCAGGACATTTCTCCAGCATCTACATCAGAGTCTACATCCCTCTGAGTGATAGCCCACGAGAATACCCATGGTACCCGTTACTTTGGTGTAATCCAGGAATTTGAGGAGAGCGCATTCTGTCTCCACCTATCAGGCATGGAAGAGGATATTAAGATAGGCCCCAAGACAGCATCTGAGGAAATGCGTTGGTACCCAGGTTCCACTTAGACTAGGAGCCATTTATTGCTACCCTTTGAACCTGGTACTGCAGGGGGCTATTATATCTATTAGTCTGCACATCTAGACTATAATTTACCAACTTGTTTAAAAGGATTCTCTGGGAGATTGTGTTGAAAGCCTTGTTAAAACTCAGCCAGACAACATTATCCACTGTTGTCCTTTGATCCGCATATCTAGTCATTTCATCACAGAAAGCAATCAGGTTAGAAGATGTCATCCAGAACGATGTGAAACCAGATTAAATCTAACTGGAGTACTAGTTTTTCTGCATATCAGAAGCCAAATAAAATAAAAAATATTTTCACTTGAGAATTTCAACTCAGAAGTTTTCCTCAACTCTTAATGGTGTGATTTTGGCAAGTTAGAGAGAGTTGCAACATGATCTTGGCAGGTTAAACATTTTCTGGCTTTAGTCTAGCAGGTTAAAAGTTGACAGTCAGCATTTGGCACTGGTTTATTTTCAGCTGGAAAGAGAATGTCATTGATAGTTGAACAGATTAGACAATGAAAGGGGCAGGTTACAGAAGGCAGAAGTCAAGATGTTTATCCCAAAGTGCAGTAGTTTCTAATACAAGTCCTGTTGGTAGCAGAGTGTGCGTGATGGACAGGACAAGGAGTTGTTTTAAAAATGCAAGCACTATGGTAAAAATATGTCCTTTACTTTTCTTCATCAGATGCTTTTAAAGTATTTTTCTGTATGCAGGAATGCAGTGTTAGAATAGCTCCACCTCAGATTTAATAACTTCTTTAAAGGGTTATATATTTCTCTTTAGATGGTTTTCATTCTTGACATGTTACTTATACATTTTAATAGATTAAGATGAACTTCTACTTCCCTCTTCAAAAATATTTTGTTAAAATACACTGCAAGAGGTAGAAATTTGCATGACAATACCAAATAAAGACCTCTTGGGATTCTGAATACTTATTGAACTATTTCAACTGCACATTTGTTTTTTAGCCCAGATTCAGTAAAGTTCAAGGGTATCCAAGTATGAAATAGCTTGCGGAGAATTTCACATTGGTTTCTTAATTTAATTTACTTGCAAAAAAAAAGGCTACATAGTGGAAAAAATAGAGTATTATCTTTGGCAATTTTGGTTCAAATACAGACATTCAGAATAGAATTTGGGTGATGTTGTTTCATAACATTGCCTAAACTATGGTACAGCATGCACTGTAACTTTGTGTGTCAAACTGTACTTGTAGTATTGATACTGACTCTGAACAGGTCTAAAAGTACCTGAAAAGTGCCTACATTGAGGTGACTTATTCTTGTTCAGTAGATTAGCTTTATACACATAAAGAAATTAATTATCTGAACTGTTATTTATAAGGGAGAATGTATTTCTTTTTAAAGCATTGCAAAAATAGTCCATGTTTGAGAGGAAAGACCAGACAGTGCCTGGCTTGAGGATCGTTAATAAATTGAATAAATGAACATAGAGGGTAGAGCTGGGAATTCTACCCTTCCTTCCCTTTGGGCAACCACAATGACTGCAGGGTACTAAGTAAATGAAACAAATGCAAATTTGGACCACAGATCTTCATTGCTGGTTATATTACACATGAGAAAAAGGACAGCCTAGTTTCAGGTCCCAGGTTAATTTTAAAGAGGCAATGCTTAACAGGAACAAGTAATTTGCTGGACCAAATCCTTCCCCTTTTTTCTTTTGTCCTTCCTTGCACAAAACTTCCATCAAAGCCAAGAGATTATTTGCCTTTGCTTGTGAGAAAGGACAGTAAGGATTGACACATTTGTAATCCTTAATGAACGTGGCTATCGCAGAATATCTTACTCATTTAGGAATAGTTGTGCTTTCCTTGTACAGTGGCTCAAAGTATTGCATTCTGAAGAGCATTATTTTCTATCATGTCAAAATTTAATTTGTGCACCTATGAAAGGGGATACACTTTTGTTCCTTTGTCCAAGCTGCTTCTAACCATGCAGAAGCTAAAAAAGGCTCTTTTCAAGCCTAGAACACATCCTCTCCTACCTTGCACTGAGGAGGACAAGAAGCTTTAGTCCTTGATTTATGTCAGTTGTCTCCAACTATCTCCAAAGCGCAAATTACATAATTTAGCTGCTGAGCTGCGAAAGGAAACTTCAGTGAACACGGATTAGTAGCAGAGCACTTCCTTCTCCAAATATTACAGAGAGAAATGGAGTTAAAATTTCCATGCCAGGCTGTCCCAGGGGAGCACACATGGCTGTGCTACTGATACTTGACACATCACAGAGAAAGTATCTAAACCTATGTAATTATCAGGTCAGTGGTTTTTCAAACTCATGAACCATCATTAGAAATCTTTCATAATTTCTAGCAAGCACTGTTTGAGTTTAGCTTCCTAATTTTTAATTCACAAAAGATAAAATGTGTAAGAGTCAGTGATAGTTCTAAATATCCATGGAAAAATAAGTGTGAAAATAATGAAATGTTTGTTACATAAATTAAGTAGCAATTAATGTTTTCTCTTTCTGTTTGGAAGATAGGGTATTAAAATAGTGCTGTTAAATTTCCTACTGTGAACATAATTTCCAGATTCGTTTTTACAACACATTATCATAATGTCAATAAAAGACTAAAAGTAACAAATAGAAAAAAACTTGCCTGATGTAAGCATAACACAGAAGGTTATAAAGTTGCCTTTTATGATGGCTATACAATATAATTTTATTTTAAGATCTAATAGCCAGTTGATTCAAAGGGTAAGACTTACAAAGTCATTAAAGCAAGTAGAAAATTGCCTTCTACGATAGTCACCCAGTCTTTTTAAATCAAAGAGTTTTATTGTTGGTGGTGATGTTTGCATTTGCAGGAGGTAATTAGGGAATGAGTTAGACATCACACTCAGAGCCCTCAAGCTTGTCAACAAGAACCATAAACTTCACTTGAAAAAAAGAAAAGTCAGTTTAGAAGGCAAATTGCAGAGAATAGAGGGAAACAGGATCATAACATTTTGGGTCAGTTTGACCTCTGCTGTATCTATCCACAACATGGAGAAGCTCATAAAATATCCTGTGCTTCCATGAAAACTTTATTGCTCCTACCAAAAAGAACAAAATATAGGAGTTTTCAAATCTCTAGCAGTAGAGAACAGTTGAAGGAGGCAGATGATGGGTCCTTTTTCTCCTCCCCTGCATCACGCTGGTAAGCTGAATAGGGAAAGGTGCAATTCTACCCCCTTCATCACAGCAGTGGTCACTTGTCAACTGTGGGGCAGGGAACTCTGATTAGGCACGCTTTTCCCTGGAAGTCAATACCTTTGTGCTGACACAATGAGATCCAGTCCCTAAGGCATGATCCAGGCTTTTGTTATTATCTCTTATTTGAAGGGGCTGGTTGACCCAATTGGTTAACACATTAGCTTTTCAATTTTATAGCCTTAAGTCATAGAAGACCTCTTCCTCAGTTTTGGTTTTTCTCTCCACGGCAGAAAGTAAAATTGGCAGTCTGTGCCCACCAGCCACAAAAACAGAGTTGTGCCAAACAACTGTGTCCTGAACTTTATGGCTAATTAGCTGTTGAAGCTGTGCCCAAGAAATAGGTTCTGTTGCCCATGGGAAGAAGTGTGAAGCCATTATTAATGTCCCAGCTCATATCTCTCAGTAGGTCTTATAAGCAGTGCTGCTTAAAGAGACTAAATGTACAACAGGGAATTAAAAATTATAGTACCCCTTTCACTGCCTGAAATATTGTAAACTTGTTACACTGGGGCCAGGATTGGTGTCAATGTACTTTGTGTGAAAAGTGCAATAGAAGCATTAGTATTTGACAGCCCTGGTTGAAATAAGTGAAATTAATGGAGCTCTTTTCATATACGACAAGGCCATGGCACCCCTTTCATGCTGCTTACAGACAGAGAAAAGTCAATACTTTTTTATTACTTGATGCTGACCTACATTTTGCACTACAAGTGCCAGGCCCACTAATTGGTTTCAGTTGTGAGAAAAGTTTGCCCCAAAGAAACACTGGAGCAGATAAATCAATCTTTTTTAGGGTAGCTTAGTGGGTTTTGAGCACTTGAAATGACATTTGTGTTGTATTGACAGAATGGGTTGTTACACTCATTTTGTCATGTCAGAAGGCCCTGTACTAGTTGGAAGTATTGTTAACCAGTATTGATAAATTTGCTGAGAATAAAAGTTAGCTGGATCAACATTTTACTTGTCTAACAGCTTGCTGTTTCTGGTTTGCTTCCTTGTTGGAGACCTCTGTGGCTATTAACAGGTCAGGAGGCTTACTATGACAGCTCAATTTAAAACTCTAATTTTTCTCTTAGAAGCCTTAGGATTATAGGCAACACTTAAATATGACCACTTGGCGTTAAACAGGGGGGGCTGTGGACTAAAGCTGTACAGTGACACTTGGCAGTTCCCAAAGGAGATGTGCACATGAGACGTCTCCCAGCTTTGTGGGAAAGCAAGATTGCCCAGTGAGCTTACCCTACCTGCTGCAGGGACATTTGTGCAGAATTTCCCACTGCATCCTCTAAAGTCTTGGTGTGTCAAAGTAGCTTCCTGGTTTTACTACTCAGTAGTATAAAGATAGAATTAAGATTCCAGCAGGTGCATTCTTTTTTCAGTTTTTCCTTCTGCCATTAATTCTTAACAGAATTTACTTTCAGAATAGGGGTTCTATATAGAGAAGAACAGAAGAGACATAAGGTCACCATAGAGCAGCAGATACAATTCCAGCAGTACAAAAGAGTTTTTCTGAGATGCAAACATTTATGGATTGTTTACCTTTTTCACACCACATGGTGCCAGGATTGACATAATGAATTTATACACGGTCTTCAGTATTTTTAGATTGGCTCAGAAGAGGACTCACTACTCTGAATATCTGCTATAGATGGAATACTTTACATTACAGAGAATACTTTTCATTATACAGTTCATATTTGAAACCTCTGCACATGTTGCTTTTACTAAACTATAAAGGAAATCTATATTCATACAACCTGACACAACTTTAATCTCCAATTATGCAACCAAATCTCTACTTATTCCGCAAACCCAAATTTTGTCATTACAGAGAAAGGAAAGACTATGCTATGTTATAAATCCAACATTAATTTATTGTATGCTTATTGTTCCAACTTTATCACATGCTTAGTAGTTTTATAATTATTATGGAATTGAGAGATTTTATATACAAAATTACCTGAACTGTGTATGCAGGTGCTGAGAATAAATGGTAATAATAGTACTCTCTGGCCTTAAAATCTGAGTTGATACGCTGCTGCTGTTTGCCTATTCTTGCTTTGGTCTGAGGCAGCTGACTTTCTACTTCATTAAATTTCCAAGAAGATACTAAATTGTAATTCCTATCTCATTTCAAACTGCATTTTTATATTACAGGGTATTGTATAGTACTCTCAAAATTGCTTGGAAAGGAACGCTGTTAGTACAAATTTGTTTCTAGAATATCATAGAAGGCATTTTCAAAGGCCTCCAAACCAATATGAAGGTCTACAAGGTCTTGTTCTCTTGCCAGCATTTGTACGTGATCTGTATTTATGTAAGTCTGCATAGTCAGATGAAAAATGTCTTTGGAATTTGCTTTAATAACATTCCAAATATAGACTATGTAACCATTTGGCAGGTCTAATCTATGACATCAGAGTGCTGATTGAGACAAATCTTTGGTGGCTTTATGCCACCTTTTTTGACTCCATTGTTTTGAACAGATGAGCTCACAACAGTCAAGTAGTCAAATATATTGAAAGGGTCCATAGGTCTTGTTAAGCTCTGTCAGTTGAACTTGAGTCACTTACAATTTACTGAAGTGAAAGGAGTCAAAGCTGGACAAGTTTAAAAAGGAAGTGTTATATTAACTTTCTTTGGGAATTTAAATGTAGGTCTCAGTGCTGAGAATTATATGCCATGATTTAAAAATGCATTGTGGAAAAATTCCCTAAAGCTCAGCTCCATGCTTCTGCGATCCCAAGAGCGCAAACTATAGGGTCAAGCTCACCAATATGCATGAATTCCTCTTTGTAAGCTTATTCATTCCAGCTGGCAACAGTGAGGAACTGATGGTGAAAATAATTTCACAGCTTGTTTTTCTCCACTTGCAACCTATGTTCTTCAAAAGGATTATTTACATAACTTCATAACTTCTATGCTATGTAGCAAACATCTTAAATTCAAGATGATTCCTCTCCGAATCAATGAGCAGTGCAGTGCTGTGCTTCCCTGTGTGTTTTGAGCTGTCATTTCACCAGCAAATTAGATGCATGTAAGAACCTGGCTTCCAATTCCCTTCCCCTTATGCTGCTACAATGGTACAGTGACATAGACTCTCTTCAATGCTGCTCTCTTCAATGCTGGATCTTACAAGGCCAGGTGGTGTTTTCAGGCCTTACTTTATCTCTCTGTTGAAATCAGATTAAAATCTTCATCTTCAAATACAGAAACAACACAAACAAAAGCTTTTTCCTAAAAAGATATTTATATTTCATATGCATAGTATACAACATTTTTGTAGTATACATTCTAAACTTCTTTAATTGATGTAACTCAAAAGCCAGCGTGCTTTTATGTATCGACCAGACTCTGTAATGTTTTCTAAATGTGGTCAAACATAACTGCTGTCGTCATAATCAGAGCCAGTTGTTTAAATGCTCAGTTGTGAGTATCTAGTGGAATAGTTTTAAATAACAAGATAAACAGTACAGCTGCCAAACCAAAGTAATCTTACACTGAGGAGGCGTGTGGCACAGAAAATTTCCTCTTTGTCATTTTGATTTGAGTTTGAAGCTGGACCTGGGCTTAGTTCCAGCTCACAACCACTGTTCACTTCAAAGGCTCCTAAATCGTCCCAAGGAGCTAATTTTGGCAGCCAATTGTTTTTGTTTGGCCAGGAATCCTAATAGCAAAAGCCGTCTGCTCCAGCAAATGAAGATCTCTGCAATGCTCAGCCTTACCATTCCTGATTTTATCCTGATATGGGAGTGCACAGGTTTTACTGGTTTCCCTTCTTACCCCAAGTTCACCACTTGTGAAACTGTTCACCATTTGTTAAACTGTACATAACTGTCCTGCATGTTAATTAATAAGATGCTTTCTATTTTAATAATAAAGGATGCTATATTCTGCTCTGAATTACTGCTTAATCCTAAATTATTGTTGGATTATCTGTTTGCTTTCTCAGCAATGAGAGCTGGTTTGTTGACTTTTCCATTCTCATGAACAGAATTAGTCTGTTTAATTTACTGAATTAAATATAACTAGCTTCACTTTAGAAGGAAACCATTTGCAGCTGTGTTGGTAATACTGTAATATTTATTATAATAATTATATGGATAACTTTTCCTGCAGTAATATCGTGCCATTCTTAAAGTTTAATATGAAAATATGCAAATAGGCTGTTTCTGTTGAGTAAGAAATTGGTCAGTACAAGGCACAGAGAAACATTAAGAATTAAATCTTGTGAATCATTTAAGAATGGGATAGTACTCACTTTCACACTACACACGGAGTATTTAATTTTGAATGTAAGCCTACCTTGCTATTTTAAGATTTATGCACCAGAATTTTGGAGGAATCATACTTAACAAATTTAAGTGTGAGATGTAAGAAATTATATGGCCACAGTTTGGCAACATGCAATGCAGACGAAACGCAGGTGGGCCTAGTCAGTGTTTGCATGAAAATTACTAGAAGTCAGAATTGCTATGTTTATAGACATAGAGCTGAACTGTGATCTGAAATCCAAATTGTCCAGGGAACAATAATTGTCTTTCATGTATTAAAAAATAAAAAAAGAAAGGAAAAAAAAAAAGGAAATTAAACCTTTCAAATGGTGAAATGCATTGAAAAAGTAAAACTTTCATTCACTCATGGCCTCAGACATTCCATGAGGATGTTGCAATTTTATGCAGAGCTTCATGTTGACAATAGAAACCAGTAGAAAGTGTTCAGACCAACTTCTTTAAAATAAATCATCAGGTCCTGCAAAACTGAGAGTTCATCTGTGGCATGTTTCTTTCTAAAAGTAAAAAACCATTTAAATGCAAAACATGTATTTTCTATTGTTATAATATTCTCAATATTTCAGGTTCAAAGAAAATAATTTTATTAAGAATGCTTTAAAACCTTAATCTTAAATACCATGAACTTGCTAGTCATTTACCATGAGTATTTAATAGTAAGCAGCCAAATCAAAATATAGTTTAGAACACTTAATTTGTTTTATTTTCTTGTTTCTTGGCTGAATTGGCATTGTACCCTTAAAGCAGAGTTTCACTTGCATTTAGTATTTAATTTAGATTTGTAAACATTTGTATTTTAAAAATTGAATGTTATAAGCAAGAACTTTTCCTGGGGAAAAAACCATGTTTAGGAATCACCCTGCTTCTCCTCATCAGTTTTTTACCATTAATACTTATATATTTTTTTTTACCATTTCTTATGGACTTGGTTTAATATCCAAATCTCAATGTTTACAAAGGTAGAAAAGTTAAAATATAACAAGGCTATTGTGCTTTCTTTAACCTGCCTGGTTGTCAGGGACAAGAATAAACTTTTGTATACCATGATTTGCCACAGAGTATAAAATCTATTTTCTAGAGCAGGAAATTTCTGCAGCGCTTATAGTTGCTGATAAGTGCTTATATTTGCTTGCAATTCAATTCTTGTGCTCTTCTTCAAAGTAATATTCATATAATGTAAAAACATTTATTTAACATTCACTATTTTTAATAATTTGTATTCTATCTTATGTTATAAATTATAAGTAGACAATATTTAGCACTCTAACTTAAAAAAAAGGCAAACCCATTTAAGTCAAACTTATAATTTTTTTGTCTCTCTTGTCTTTAGGACTTTGAAACATTCTTTTCATCGATTGTTCTCTTCGACAAGTTTGGAAAAACTTACTCCAGCACTGGCAAAATAGTGTAATTCTCCTGGAAACTACAGACCATAAGACACATGAAAAGTAGTCAATAAATGTATTCCAGCAACTACACAGCAGCATGTTGACTGAATGTTCCATAAAATACTCCTTTTGTGGTGTATACTGTGTCTGAAGTAATGTTAATTGATTTTCCTTGATCTTTAAGCAAGGCTTATGATATGGCTTCCAAGATTTATCAAAAAAATTTTCTTTAAAAAAAAGTATTATCTTAAGAAAATTATTTCTGAAAATGTTATATATTATTTAGTATAAATAATTTAGGATACAAAACCAAAGTCATCAAGTAAAATACTTGGAATCACATTTACTTATTACACATTTGTAAGTGATGTTAACACTAAAAAAGTTAAAAAAAGTTTAAAATTTATGTAATTTTTTTTTCCTCAAAACTATATCTAGTTCATCACTGTTGTTCATCATCTTCAGTGTTCGGTGTCTTGGACTGATGTGTGACTTCAGAAGTGCAGGATAGGCAATTACATGGAAGATAAGATAGTATTTAAAATCCTGTTAGCATTTCTGTGGGTGAAAGAACTTCAGTGTTGAAAAGGTAAAGTTCTGAAAACATATATATGTTATTACTAGGTCAGTTTTTCTATATCCACTTAATTTTCTTTATCACTACCTGTGCATTTACTCCTAGTCCTATATGCTGTGAGTACATAATTGTGTGATGCTTTGTGAGAAGATCACATTTGATGACACAAAACTGATGCTTGTTTCCTCTGTTCTTTAACAAGTAGTCCTGCAAAATAGTGAGTATCCTCAGAGCCCATCCACTTCAAAAGGCTCAAAGAATTCAGCATCACGGGAAGATCTCAGCATATCTAAAGAGCAAATTATAAGATGATTCTTAAAATCATGTGAGTGAATTTTTACAGGAGTTTTATGCTGAATTTTCTATGATACCATATTTTCTTTTCATATAATTTGACTATATTTGAATCAAATATAACTGTTCATCTGTTACTCAATGGTAGGTTTTTGTTACTGATTTTTTAAAATGTGATTCTTCTGTAAATGTGGAGAAAACCTCGATGTCTGTATTAATACTTTCTGAACCTGGTCTAGTGGAAGGTGTCCCTGCTCATGGCATGCAAATTGGAACTCAATGATCTTTAAGATTCTTAGCAACCCAAACCATTCTATGATTCTATAAAAAAAAAGTCACAAATTACCCTTCTACAGGCTTTCTCACCTGACAGCCTATGTGAGAAAGCTTTACTGCTACCGTATGAGCCCTTTCAATTCCATTCCAGTAAGTTCCGAGTGCAGGCATTGGCTTGTACTAATATTACTTTTTGGAGTTTGTTACTTTCAAGCTTTAAAAAGTTTATTTCTGTTATGAGAAATTAAGTCTGGGAAGTGGGAAGTAGCCACCCCAGTGGCTCAGTCTCCCAGGTAAGATTAATCTGATCCAATGTATCAGAGTGCTTTAGTTGTTCCTGGAAGGGATTGAACATGAGACACTTGTGCAAAACTGTTGATGAATAAAGATGGCACAGTAATTTTTATATGTGGGAGCTATCTATTTGATTGCTTCAGCTTTAAGGTAGTTCATCACAGTAATTCACCCTGTGTTGCCTCTTTAACTTCATACCACAGTTTCCCATCAGTCCGATTAGAAATGCCAATGCCTTTATCAGATTAATCTTTCTTTCTCTTTCTTCCTTTCAGTATCTCTGACCCCAGGACAAAGCAAAGCCTGCCATGCAGCCTGTGCTGCAGGGTGCTAGTGCTCCTAGCTGAGGGCCCGGAGCACAGAGGGAGGCTAAACCCAACACTTCCAATCGTGATTGTTTGATATGCACTCACCTTTCCTCCTCTTACCAAAAAAACCCCAAAAATTTTCTGTTTCTAAACAGTTAACCAGAAACATTCTTACACAAAACCAGGTCTGTTTACTTTATTAGATAAATAAACATCGACAAAACTAATAAAGGAGCAAACATATTACCTGTGAGGTTTGGATTTTGGGCATCTTTTGCAAATTGTAGTTCCCAGGGAATCCAATTTTCTTTATCTGGAGTTCAAACAGAATTTATGTAATTTATGGGCATATAGCATCCAAACTATTTTGTGTGGCCACAGTGTCATCTCAGAATTCTTTTATTTCTCATTAAGTATATTCAGCACATATTCATTTACATTTACACAAACCATTTGATAATTATTCTAGCGGAACCATTTTGTTTTGCCATCTTGCTTAAATCAAAATATTTGCATGAATCAAACTTAAAGTTTTAACTAAAGCCTAGTTAAAGATAAAATTTTGATATTTCTATTTACTGCAATAATATAATGAACAAGACAGTAAGAATATTGATGTCATTATGTAACCAACTGTCCATCAGTGTAAATACTGATCGTGTAAGTGGTTTTACTTTACTCCTGTATGACTTTTTTACTGATATAGTTTACCCTTTCAGTTTTAATTATCAAATTGCTTTTTCTAGTATATTTGACTAATGCATTTTTAACATTTTATATACTCTGGATTTTCCTTATTAATAAAATTGTTGTTTTATAATATGCTGTGTACTTCAGAGAAGACGTTTCTGTTTTATAGATGTTATAATCTATTGTCACAGTACAAAACCTTAACACCCAGAATGGCACCAGGAAATAAGGCACCAAGAAATGAGCTGAGCACTCTGAAAATTTGTAAGGACTCCTGGACCTTGATGAGTCTACAAGACTTGTAGCCTCTTAGAAATGTAGTTGGTGATGACATTTAGCCAAACTCTCACAGCAGTGCCTGAAAATCAAAAAGAGTCACTGTGATGGTAGGGAAATAAACAAATATAAGAAACTCAGTCTTCAGAAAAAGAAAAGCAACTATTCTAATTGCCCCATTGAATGTATTTCAGTTAATGGTAGTTGAACAAATGTGAATAATAAAACATACATAGCCAAACTATAGCAAAGGACCTAGTTGCTGTTCTCTGCAATAATAAAATATGTCTTCATCATGCAGCAAGACAAGAACATTCCTTGCTTTTCGGCAGCAGAAAAGTAGTTTTTGTAATTTGAACTGATTTAGTTCACGTGTAAAGAGGGAAAAAATAATACTGTTTAGATTTTGCCTACTGCATATCTGTAGAGGCTTCAAAACACCTTTAGAAAACAGCCCATACTGGGAAGAACCCGTCCTACCAATTCACTACCAGAGTATGTCATGATGTGTCACTTAGGTATTTTTGTCTAACACACAAAAAGCCTGGAACGTAATACTTTGGTCCTCACTTTAATCTGAGACATTTGTGTAGATCATAGATCTTGAGAGAGTCAAATAATAGTGTTATTTGTTGCTTTCTATATCAGCTGCACTGGCCTACAGATCAGGTGACAAGGATTCAAAGCCACTTCACACCTCTTTGCTAATGACCAATGATCTCTGGATTCAGCCACCAGTGGGGATGGCAGTGCTCATAGAAAGATGCAGGCAAAGTCATTAAAAGGGAACATCTATGTGCAAAAATTTGTTCACAACTTTTCTCACCTTGAGAAGCTTCAGGTATTTTAGAAAATGTCTGGTAACATCTATCCTTACCAAGCCTATCTGCTGTTGCTCAGTGAATTAAAGATCTTTCAGTAGTGTTTCCCAATACTTTTTTTGGCTGCTACATATCTGATGTAAACACAGCAAAATCTCTTAATTTAGGTAATTTAAGAACTGCCTTCTGGGCTGATCCAAGACGTTCTCAACACTTGTCAGGGAAAATCTTTAGCTTGCAATGCCCTCTAGAGGCTGATTTGCCATAGTAGTGGTGGGGACGATACACTCTCCACTTTTCTGGTCCAGTACTGAAGCCTTCAAGAAACAGGTTTGGGTTTGTTTTTTGGTTTTGTGGTGGGTTTTTTTTTGTTTGTTTGTTTTGGTTTTTTGTTGTTGTTGTTTTTTTTTTTGTTTTTGTTTTTTTTTGTTTGTTTGTTTTGGTTTTTTGTTGTTGTTGTTTTTTTTTTTTGTTTTTTTTTTTTTTTTTTGTTTTTTTGTTTAGTTTGGTGGGGTTTTTTGTTTTGTTTTGTTTTTCTTTTTCAACTAGCTACATGTCACATTTCTAGAGGAGCAGAGATCTAGAAACATTAGAGGCGCTGTCACTGATCTAGATGCCTTGTTCTGGTCTTGGTCTGAAGGTGCTTCCAGCTGAGATGGGGCCATATTTAAACTGCATAGCAGCATGGTGATGCTTGCAAAAAACAATGTATTTTTACACACCAATGCTTGACATTGAATAAGACTCTGAAAACATCCAAATTAAAAATATTTCTAACAGCTTACTGGTATTCCAAAGGATGTGTTTGCCACATGCCTTCCATAAATCCATGGCTTTCAGTTTAATGATTTTAGAAGTCCTGCTGAGTTGAATGAGGTTATATGTCTTTTCCTGGCAGCCATGGGCTCCTATACTCAGAATAGCAGAGGCTGAAAGCAAGGGAGGAGCATAATTCCTTAATATCAAAATCTGGGTTATCCCATATAAAAACAGAAATACTAAAACTACAAGGGAGTCACATCCATGCATTCTGAACCTGTATTTGAGCCTTGAAGCTTTTATTTGTCTTAACTTCATTCATGAAATATTTTTGGGATGAATTTTCTTTCACTAGTTGACAAAGCTTTCTGGTGGGCCTGGAAAACTGTCAGCAAAGAGGCTCAGGCAATGCTGGCTTGGCTTCATATTCTTCTATCTTTTAATAGTTCAGCTCATTAATGAGAAAATCATCTGGCTGCTGGCACAATCAGATGCAGTCACTTATCAGTACATTGAGTTCAGTTTATAGTACTCCGATTCGTATTCATGATCAGCGGATGCAGTGGAGCAATTCATTTGTGCACTGCTGCATTAAGCAATCACTGCCAAAATGTGACATATTGGGAGTTTGCATTAAACTGCTTCCTTTGAGAATCTTTGAGTAAAGAAATTCCTAAGTGCAGAAATTTGTTGAGATAAATCACTCAGCCACTTCAAAAAAAATGTTGAGATTTAATGTATATAACATTTTGTTTAAAAGAAAATCCATTTACTGGTGCTATTGTACGTGTGACATCCTCAAATGCAAGTTTACATCGTTATAACAGCTAATAACATGTACAAATTAGATTAGAATTATCCCAAACTGAACCCTTTTTCTTACTCTTTATTTATGTCTAGTGAAAGTTCAGGTTGTTCTTGTTTTGGATGAAGATATTCAACAATGTCAAAACACCAACTTTCTACATTCTGTATGTCATGGAGTAATACAGGGCACTTGCAGTTGTAGTCTGTGCACACAATGACTCCATTTTTAGAAAGGGACAGTGCTTATAAATTTGAGAGAGGTGCATCTTCTGTGCTGTTGTGAGAAGAAGGTGAGGCCAGGTTTAGTCACCTGTGGGAACACTTATTCTAAGTTTGTAACAAGGTATAGTGGTGATTCCTTGTCCACATGTTTCATTTGATTCCATCAGATCATTTTCTACTGTCAACCTTTATCACCTTTTCTTCAGGTTTATGAAGTCTGAGCTACTCAATGGAAAAAAAGGAAAAGGAAAAGGAAAAGGAAAAGGAAAAGGAAAAGGAAAAGGAAAAGGAAAAGGAAAAGGAAAAGGAAAAGGAAGGAAGAAAAGAAAAGAAAAGAAAAGAAAAGAAAAGAAAAGAAAAGAAAAGAAAAGAAAAGAAAAAAGAAAAGAAAAGAAAAGAAGAAAAGAAAAGGGCTGCTCGTAATTTTTATTTTTGCAGAAATAATAATCTCACTCATGCCTAGTAGTCACCTGTGTTTCGGCACTGGCCAAAGAGTCACTGATGTGAGGCTCTTGTTAGTTCAGAAGACATTTGCTGTCTTCATTTTCCTATTTTGCAAATACATCTTAGGTGAGATTTCTGTGTACCTGCTAGGAATCATTCACCCCCATGGTTTTCTTTCTTTCTTTGATCTTTGCTTTTATCCTCCCACTGGATCCATTTCCCCTGCATCATAGGATACTTCTATTATATGTTAATAATAATATAAAAAAGCTTTGATGGAAATTAGTTAAAGATCAGTTGGGTGTAAAGAGCTCAAATCTTTAAAATATTTATTTTTGCAATATTTCTCTCCCTCTTATCCTGTATCTCCTCCACCACCAAGTGCTGCCGTCTGCAGATGAGGGGAGAATTGGTTTGCCATCAATCTTTTGCTCTAGACAGCAGAGCAAATGGAGTATTCCAAGGCAGTCTGTGTGGCTCTTAAACAACACCTAGACATTTATTTGAATCAAAAAGGTCTTTCTGACTTCCTCACAGTCTCCTGAACACACAATTGACAATGCCAGAAACACAATCATTATGCAACTCTTAGTCCGCCTGAATAAATTTATATCTTAATCCCACTCAGAATATATCAAAGCATCTAAAGGCACATTTTCTAAAATTTAGAATAATCCTAAATCCTCTTTAGGCCAGATGATTCCTTAAATTATCCCTATTGCTAGGCTCTGGGCTGTGTTTCCAAAATCTTTTACAATCAATACGATCACCTACAACTCCCCTGAAGTACATAGTTGTAGTGTTAATCTAGATACAAAAGAGCAGGGAAATATGTATACACACACACACATATACACACACACACACACACACACATATATACATATACACATACTGTCTGTTCCCAGGAGCATGTGTTGTCTAGCGAGCTCCTACTTTTTCTTATGAACAGCCTTGGAAACGTTTTTGGGGTTTTTACTTTTGGCCCAATGAGGACATGAAAAGCATCTGGAGTGAGCATTTCACTGCTTTTGAGGGGAATTTTTCACAGGTGCCTTGCACTGACTCTTTATATCTGTATGCATACAAGTATGCAAACGCTATGGCAAATCTGGGAGAAATTGTGCTCTCTTAGATGTTTAAGTACCTTAGATATCTAAGTAAGTTAGGCCTGTAGGTAAGTTAAATTTAAGTTATAAATGAAGTTAAATGCTCTTAAGTGTTCCTTTGCTAAACATAAATTTAAGTCAAATTTAAGTACTTTTGAATGCCTTTAAGTCTTTAGGCCATATTCCTTTTTGTCCTTGCCCTTTCTATCCTTTTGTCACGTGCACCTAAACACAGACACACACACACACACAGACACAGACACACACACACACACACACAGTTCTCTGTTCATTTCTGTTTGGATTGACTGGATTTTGTTTGTTGCCTTGGTGTGCTTTAACCATCTCACAAGTAGCAGAGTGAACCTTTGCCAATGAACTCTGTCGTGCTGTTGCTTAATATTAAATCAGGTTTTTAGTGATCCCCTTGCTGGTGATTCTTTAAGTGAACTCAAACACTCATTTGTAACACTGGGACCATAATGGGGGCTACTGGGAGCAACTGGGAATGATGGATGTATGCTGGAGGCAACTGGAATATACTGGGAGTAAAAGTGATCATACTGGGGACAACTGGAACCATGCTGGGGGGACTGGGATGACTGGGAATGAGCACGCTGAGCAACTGGGATATACTGGGAGTGTCTGTAATGATACGGGAGGGGACAACACTGGGAACAACTGGACCATGCAGGGGCAACTGGGAGCAACTGGAAGTGACTGTGTCTACACAGTGAACCTCTGAGATCGTACTGGCAGTGACTGGGACTATAATAGGGGCAACTGAGTACAACTGGGATCACACTGGGGGGAACTTGGAGTGACTGGGCCCATGCTGGAGGCAATTGGGACCACACTGAGGGTGACAGGGATCATACTGGGAGTCACTAGGAGCATACTGGGGGCAGTTGGGACCACATTGTGGGCAACTGGGGTATACTGGGAGCAACTGAGACCACACTGAGAGTGACTGGGGGTCACTATTAGCAACTGGGATCAGATTGGAAGCAACTTGGAGCAACTGTAAGCAACTGGGATCATACTGGGAGTGACAGGAACCATATTGAGGGTGACTGGAAGCAACTGGGATCACACTGGGAGTGGCTGGGTTGATACTGGGAGCAACTAGACCATGCTGGAGGCAACTGGGATCATCCCAGAAGTTACTGGAACTGTAGTGTGAGTGGCTACGATCACACTGGGATCATACTGGGAGCGACTGGAATTCTAGTGGGTTTGAATGAAACCTGACTTGGAGTTACTGAGAGCTACTGTTCCCATGCTGAGAGCCAACTGGGGACATGCTGGGAGCAACTGGGACCACATTTTGGGCTACTGGGAACAACTGAGAGAGTAAGGATTAGGGTTACAGTTTGGTTTAGTGTTACATACATATACATATACATATACATATACATATACATATACATATACACATATACATATACATATACACATATACATATACACATAGATATACACATATACACATACACATATACACATATATACATATATATATGTATATATATGTGTGTATATATATATCCACACACACTTGTCCAGCTCTCTGCCCATTACATTTTTGCAGGGATCTGTTAGAGGGACAGACAGTGCTATGGTTTCACAAGTGGTCAAGCGTCTTATTCAGAATAGAGCCTCTGCTTTGCCGTTCCTGCTGCAGATATCAAAAGGAAAAGGAAAATAATTCAAAAGGAAAATAGAGAACAAGTTTGAGAGCCATGGCAAACAGGCAAAGTGGTTGCTGGATGAACCACAGAAACCGTCTTGCTCATGTAGTCCACCTAGTGACATGTATTGCAAGTATTTGGAACACTTTATCCTGGCTTTAAACAGGAAAAGGGAAGAGAAAGGACTGTTCTGGGCAATGGCATGGGCTTTGTGCAAGGCAGTAATGGCAATAGTTCCTCTCCTGTGCTGCAGTGACTCAAAGCCAGGTTTCTGTGGTAAGGAATTCACTGCAAACTCATGCTGCCCATGAGAAGGCAGGAATTCTTAGAGACCACTTTTCATTGCCTGGTACCACAGCTCCTGCAACTTGTTAGTTCGTTACTTGCAGTCTAATGACAGTTGAGGAGGATGACCGTGACAGACAGCTGTGTCTGTAAGCATCGAGAGAGAGCTTATGTCTGACCTACTTCTGGAAATGATTAACACATGATTTAGCTCTCATTCATTTCTATTCATGGTCATATATCTCACAGCTGTTGCTGAACACCAAGAATCAGGAAAGGTTTTTGATGACTCTATAGAAATGCATAATCAAACGGTGAGATCTGATCATTTGCAATAGCAAGTAATGTTTCTTTTTTTTTAAAAAAAAAAGAATACTTGCTCTTGTTGCTTTCTGTTTACCACCAGCACATTCTGGAAATGTTAAAACAGTGATGGTGTATTTAATTTCTCATAAAAACTATCAGTATGCTTATTTAATTTCCCACAGCTCCTATGTATTGAGATGAAATCAACTATGTTATAACAAGTCTAATAATAATCTTTGAGATGTTTGAAAGATATCCAATTGTACATATTCTTTTTCAGCATTTTATTTTTATAGTGGAGACTGCATGATTCTTTCTCCAATATAATTGTACCAAAAGGGGCAAAGTGCTTTTGCTGCATCACTGTTTAACCCACTTACCTCTCTGTCATGACAACAAAGTTATCATGATCTGTGGCCAACTGGGAGCTAGCAGCACTGCAATAGTTCCACATGCATGGACTTAGAAGTTCATAGCTTTGTTAGGAATATCATGTGGAAGTTGATTTGATGCTCAGTAGCAGCCTGGTAGCTGACCACATCTGGACTGGGAGAACTTAACCAAAAATGTTTCTGGCAGTTTTATTTATCTACCTATCTGTTACCTAAAAACACAAAGAGGGATATTGTGCAAGCATAGCCCTTTTGTGGGAGGTTTTCGAAACTCTGACTAAGGGCAGGTATGCATGAGGGTTTGTACACTAACAATTTGCTTGAATTCAGAGAGTATTGCAATTTTTGAAGATCTCTCCCATGATACCGTCTTGAGATCCTTGAGATACAAATGACAAATGTAAAATCTGTCTCTTCTGAGTATCTTTATTTCTGTCCCCAGTAATTTTCTTTCACTTGTTTGGTTCTTCTTCAATAATGATTGCTCCAAATATCAACAGATTTCAGCAGTAGCTGCTCACCTCTCACTCATCTTTGTTTCCACTCTGCACACATCTGACTGATATATACAAACTTGTAAAGGTGATCAGGTGCAAAAGATTTTCAAGCTGTTCTTGTTGAGGGCATTCAAGCTGGGAAAATGTGTTCTTACATCATCGTTTTTTTAAAAGCAGATAAAGGATTGGCAAAGAAAGTACAGGTATTTATTTACAAATGTGATTGAATTAACCGGGGTAAAAAAATTGTTCTGATAATTTAAGAAATTAGAAAAAAAGTGAAACTTGTGTTTCAGTCTTGTGAATGTTTGTTATAGTTTTGTTATTCATAGATTTTTCTTGAAGTCCAGCAGCTAGCCAGAACTAATAATTCTACTTTTTTTTTAAATTATAGGTTCATGTCTAATTGGGAAGAAAATAACAATGTCTGTGCCAATGATTCTTGAGAATTTTTTCTTCTGAGGAATCTCAGATTCTATTATAAATATGAAGAGCTCATATAAACAGCTGAAATTTGAAAGACTCAGATTTTCTCCTCATTATGTGTACATAAAGATAGATGGAGAGAAAATTCACCTTGAACAAATAACTACTAACCTTCTGCTGAGCTTGAGAACTAGTAGGCTGCCCCAGGTTTTACACTGATAAAAGGAGTCTGGCCATGCTGTTTTCTCAAAATATGTTGATAAACTGTCTCTTCACAGCAGGAACACATTTAGCTGATACATCTGTTACTCAGATTGTCACATAGAATTAGCAAATCAATTCAAATATTAAGTATTTTATTGCTATCTAGGAATTAGAAGCAAGACTAGAGGGATCAGTCTTGGCACTTTCTATGCAGAATTTTAAAATTCATAATCTTAGAAACAACTGAATAATATTCTCTAACAAGAGACAGAAGTTAAAGGTGGCAAAAGCATTTTACTCAAAATTTATTTTTATTTTTCTCGAAATTTTATAAGTAGAAAAAATGGCTTAATGAAGTAAATTTAAAATCCAGCTGAGAAGGGAAGGCAGAGGGATGGGACTAAGCCTGGTCAGGGTCCTGGCTGTGGGCCCAGTGCAATGGTTACCTTGTTTTACTGGACTATTCAGATGCTGTTTGCCACCCCTTGCTATGAACCTTTCCTCAGATCTCAGAGGGAGCAGGTGTGTGTTTTACAACTCTCCATCATAATACATAGATGGGTTGCTGAAAGTGTTTGCAAAATTGGATATTCTTAACACTTTGCAATTTTTGACAGAGCTGACTTTGAAAAAAGTACACCTAAACACCAACATTATAGAAAGGGAAGTTATTTCTATGTCAGCTGTAATCAGAAGCTGAAAATACTTTATTCATCCTTGTGATCTCAGTGATGCCCCTTCTGAGAATGAAGCCTGCTTGTGTTTGTTAGTCAGCGATGGATTCTAAGACAGATAACCTCTCTATTTTTATGTGTCAAAGAAAGTAATCATGCTGATTTTTTCCAAAATATAAAATACTGCTATTGATGCCCAAATAATCCAAATCTTTATTTAGAGACCTGAAGTGGAACCTATCAGAAAAGAATTACTTGCAGAGCAGAGAAAATTTTTGTGTGGATCTCGGTCTGTTCCACTGAAAAACTACAGCAGGGAGCTTCAAGAAAAGATCTAGTCTTCCCTTGACCACAATTTATATCTTTCCTCAAAAAAAAAAAAAGAACAGGCAGGAAAAGTAGTGATGCATGTCTGATATTGATGGAAAGCAAGTATGTACCTCATCCATTGAAAACATTGATCAAGGCCACTTTGCTCTTTTTTAATGATGGCCCCATAAATCTGCCAGTATCAATGAAAGTCACTGTTATCTACTTGAGGTTCTAAATGGTTGTGCTAAGGAAGCTAAGTCATAGCTAATGGTTCTTTGCATCCAGGAGCCAAATTGTCATACTGTCCCCTCTTCTGCTTCTTGTTTAGCTTTTGTTTGCTTGTTTGGCTGTGTTTTTTTGGTAAACTGCGCATGAAGAAAACTAGGACACGCTAAAGACCAGAAAGAAACTCCACATACTCATAGCAATTTTTAATGGAGTGGTTTTAATGTTGAAAAGCTCTTCTCAAAGTGGGTTTCAGTCAAGAAGGGTGAGAATCCAGCAGGATGTGGCATTTTCCTGAGAATACAGTCTATAGAATGTGGCAAACAAATTTGAATAAAAAAGGCCTGGAAAAGTGATATTCCTGTTACATATCAGTGTATGATCTGTGGTTCAATACCAAATCAGATACAGGATTCATTTGGTAAACCAAGACATTCAATTTGCTTATTAAAAAAAGTCAGGAAGGTGACAGACACTATATGGGGTTCTAAGAAGATCTGAAGGAATGAACAAGCAGGTGGGATCAGGCTCATCCTAGCTCACAAACTGTTTCAATATATGGGCTTGCTCTGCACTGTGGTACTGTCTGCCAGGAGCACAGTTCCACAGCTCCCAGTATGTCAGGGGCTCCTCAGCAATACCCAGGGTAGGCTGAGGAATCTTTCTTGGGACCCCCAGTTATTGCCAAACAGGGCATTATAACAAAATACCGTTTTAATATTTTATGTTACATATGCTCAGGATTGAAGTATATCCTCAGTGGAGGACTTCACCTCACACAATGGGAAGCAATAAATAACCCTTCTCTGAAGTGATGGTGAGAACATTTTGAAAAGAAAGTTTACTTATTTTTTGCATCAAGGATATCAAAGAGATTCTCTAGGCAGATCTGACTGTATCTGAGTTATCTTTGCAATGAAATCCCTCCTTAGCCTCGCCCCAACACACATTCCTGTGTAATATATACATGAATCTCAGAAACAGATGGAGTATGCCTTACACAGAATCTAATCCTAGTGAGGTAGAGAGGCCAGATGGTCTCACTTTCCAAATGAAAACTTTCAGAGAATCTTTAAACTAAGCAAAGATTTTATTAACATTGATGGTTGGATATAGTGTAATACACAGAGAAGATTAATTAGAAACCCTAATTAAATGTAACAGTGTAAAAGAACTAGAGCATTATTTGGCATCAAACAGCCTTTTAAGATTCTTGTTGAAACCTGGAGTCCTCAGCATGGCTGAGCTGCAAAGCGAACAACAGAAATGCAGAAACAATGAGATTTACTAAAAGGTGCCAGACTCAATTCTACATGCAATCATTTCCTGTGTTTTTTTATAGAATCATAAGAGGGCTGAAAGGAACCTTTAGAGGTCGTCTAGTTCATCCCCCTACCCCAAGGCAAGATCAGCTATACCTAAATCATTCCTGACAGATGTTTGTCTAACCTGTTCTTATAAAGCTCCAATCACAGAGATTCCAAAACATCCCTAGGCAATCTATTCTGGTGTTTAACTATCCTTGTTGTTTGAAAGTTTTTCCTAATATTTAACTCTGAATCAAAGCCACTCCAGTTTAATCTCGCTATTTTTTTGTTCTACAGAACAAGGACATGGTGAAAAGTCTACTCCTTTATTTTTTTTTTTTTTAAATCAAGTGCTTTTTACAAATGGAAAGATGACTCCTATGTTTCCCTGCTATTTTAAAAATTTTTTTAGTCCAAGGAATCCCAGTCCTTTCATTTTGCTCCCCTTTAGACTTCTGACCATTTGGTTTGCCTTTATTAAGACCATATCTCTCTCAAACTGAATATTGCATCGGCACTCTTGCTGTGCCCTGCAGATTGAAAGGCCTGTATCACATGTTAAGGACAGCATTTCTTGTTTTGTGCTAAATTAATGTTCTTTTCCTACAGAACTCTTGCCACTCATTTCCAGCTTGCTTTTAATAAAAGTTGACCGACTATACTGAAGAAGGGATTTCTTTACAGTTTTTCACGGCAGACAGTTGCAGAAAAAGAGTATTTATTTGCATGAAGATGTTACCATGTGCCCCAAGCAAATGAGGTGAAAGAGTCAGTTTTCTTCAGCCTGTTAAAGGAACGCACATCTGGAAGGAATATTTTAATTCTCAGACATATGGAGTGGGGAGCTTGAGGATACGAGCGTCACACATCACTTCTCCCTTTAAATTCTGTGCTCGTATCTCTGGTGCGCAGCAGGAATTCTTGTGGATCATGGACAGTAACCAAGACAGTGTTGCCATGTTTTTACAACATCCTGACCTCTAGGCTGTTACTTAGTTGATTAGTTGGCAATACAACCCTACAAGGTTGTACCATCTTACTGAAACCACTTTGGATCTTAGAGGTGAACAGCATACTTAGGAAAAGCAGCTGCAGGTGGCCAATGGCACAGAGAAGGACTTCCAGGAGACTCCTCCTGATCCTGTGCATCAAGTGTGCTCCCATTCCAGCTCCCCTGGAAAATGCTGCAGTGAAGTGTTGTAGAGAAGCACAGAAAGAGGCATCTGGACCCTGACTGTTGTGAAGGTCTGCTGAGACAAACACACACATGCTTATGGCTCACGGAAAAGGGAACAGATGTGCAGATTCAAGGAATTTTATCCCCCCAAATGCTGCAGTCACAGCTAAAGAAGAAGTAAAAATAGATGCAGTTGTGGGAACAGCAGCAATGGCAAGGACTAATGCTGAGAGGGTGCAGAGAGAGAGGAGAGGACAACTTATCACAGAAACAAGGATAAGCGAGGAGGGCATTAATTATGGACTGCCCTGAATAGTGACAGCACCCAAACTGCCTCCCTTAACAAGTTTCCTCTTTTGTAGTTTCCCAGCATCAGCTGCATACCACCCTTTCCCACTACCAGTGTGCAGCACATATGGCTGCCTTGCAAGAATCACACAAATCATCCAGTAAGTTCATTTTTATTAGTAGCTTCTGCTTAATTAAGGGATGCATCATGCTTCATCAATCAGCTTCTGTGCATGTGAGTTGGTCTCAGCCACTCTACTGATGCAAACTCCAAGCACACAGTCCTTGTGCTGTAGGCAAGAGCCTGGTTAGCCTGACTTTGGGCAGCCAGGGGCAGAGCTGTATCCCTGATCGTGAGAGGGAAGTGTCATACCACAGCTAAGGCAATGGGAGATCCACAGTGACTTTCTGCTGTTATGGACAGACTGATGGATGCACAAAGCTAATGGGAAGAAAAATATTAGAGTTGAGACAGTGAAAAGCTTAACTACAGATTGAAAGCTTTGGTTTGTTTACAAATGTAAAGCATTTTTAGTTTTCTGGGTTTTAAAGAAACAAGGTAAATCAGTTTTTGGAATTGCAACTGGTGCATTTCAGCCCTATCAGAAGAAATTCCTGCAGGTGCACAATTCAGGTGGGTGTGTTCAACAAAGCCCAGTGCAGTGCAGTGCCAAATGGAGGTGCCATGGACAGAATGGACACATGAACCTACACTAGAGCATATGTACCTAAAAGTGCTGGGTCTAGCCAGCCTGGGGTTGGCTTGGGACCTTTTCCTGGAGCTGCACAGTGAGATTTGTGTGTAATTACAGGTAATCACATTCCCTGGTCTCTTAGTTAATGGCAAAAAGGGCTGTCTGTTATCACCAGGCCATTACTGGCTCTCGAATAATGCTCAAAGCAGCAACTTAGTGAATTATTTTTTATTTGCTTAATAACATTAACAGTGTAATTGGTCAGATTGCAGTTCAGCTTTTCCATTGCAACCTCTTTCATGGCCTCAGATACACTTACCCTGGAATCCTCCTGTGCAGGAAAGATTAATTCTGATGAATTATACCAAACTCCATCATAGTTTTGCTGCTTGAAAGAGTCATTAAGAAGTGGAACCCACCAAAACTGAACTCACTTACAGCCAAAATCAAATTGGCTTCAGTCTTCTGATGTGAAAGCCTGTGCATTAACCCACCAGGTTATCTAACCCTCAAATGCCTCCTTTCAATAACCCCTTTAGTGAATGTAAGTAACACCATAACATACATGGAAGATATCTCATCTCAAAATACACAGGTCATCATTTTCCTCTGCAATTTTCATGGTAGCTTATCCTTTACATATTTTATTATTATTTTTATGATAGCTATTAAAAGCCTTCAGATGCTCTATGGATTGCTTGTGAAATAGTGTATGTACAGTATATATGTTTTTTAATAGTGCAATTAAGGTAGATCAGACAGTTCTACTACATTATTATATACATCTCTGCAATTAGCATATTGTAAGTGCCTACAAAAGGTTTATATGATTTTTACGTCTGCAATGCTTCACTACACACCTCCATAAGTAGATTTCCCAGTGGCTATGAATTTTAGGCTGTTCCTAGCTGCCTCATAAATGCAAACCTGTGTGGAACTTACTATTTTATCTGGAACTATTCCAGGCCCTGAAGCTCAAGTGAAAGAGCTTTTAAAACTATATTAAAGAAAATAAAAGAAAAATACTAATAAGCACACAACCTTTATTCTTTCATTGTCTCTAAGGTAAAAAACTGGGACCATTCAACAATCTTCAGGAATAACTTGGCACTACACAGACTTGGCCCGAACGTATTTCCTAAATGTGTGATTAGAAGGAACTCTTCACACAAGCTTTTCACACAGTTGAAAGTGAAGATGTATTTTCCACCTTAGCTCACTTCCTTAAACCTCCTGACCTGTAAGGCGGAGAAAAAGCAGAGAAATTGAGCCACAGACTGGGGAAGACAGCCCAAAAACACTTCATGTACATTCCTCCCATCTGCTTGATTCACTTATCACAGTGGGCCTGGGAAAACAACCAGGGGATTTATAGGAAATTCTACCCAAAAGCAGTCAGGTTGTTGGGAAATAGCTGAAGTTTCAATGGCATCAAAAGGCTTTCACAAAGAGTATTCTGACCTTGCAGAAATGTTTGGGAGTTTTGGGTGTTTTGGGAGTGGATTGGTGCTGTGGCAAAAACACAGAATAGAAATTTCAACAAGTTTTTTTTTCTCCTTAGACCTCTCCTATACATTCCTCCTTGAATGCCCTATCAATCACTTCACTGATTTAACCATTTGGTTACAAATACTTGGAAAAAAACTAGAGCTCTCAGAGGGGTTCCCCCCAAAATATGCAGGAATTCTGATTTTGATCAGGTTCTGGACCTGAAATGTATCTCTCCCTTATCAACAAACAGATCATTAGGTAAATCCAGCAAAGGAATCATTCATGACTAGATGATGTCAGTGCACATTAAAGGCTCTGCTTTCAGGTGTTTTTTCATGATTAGGCCTTTCTGCTGAAATGTGACTAATCTAATCCAGAGAAAAGAGGAAACCCCTGGCATCAAATCTCTGTTCCCAAATGACTGACTGATGTATTTTGCCAGGGAATCATGCTCGACGTGTAGGGATGGAGAACAAGTCCCCATAATCTATGACTTACTAGCTGTTTCTAAGTGATTCTGGCTGTGTCGATAGATTTGTTCACAGCTCTAATTGTGTTAATGAATTGAACATAATTAAACTTACAGCATGTCACAAGCTTCCTCTGGCAACTCTAGCAGGTTCCTTAAGCACCAGTTCATCAGCAACCATAGTACAAATGAATAGGTAACTGGAGAACCAGCCAGAACAACTTAGTAACCAAACAGCAAATAAATAAAAGTAAGACCAGACCTTAATATTACTATTCATCTGAATTATTACATGAGGGGTGAGGAACTTGGATTGTAAGGGTAGAATTGCCAAGGGTTTTATTTTTTTGGGGGTCCCTCTTGAGAAGCACCCAGTTCAAGCTGTACCACTATTAAGGAAAAGTACTTTCATAAAATCTATCTTTCGGCTTATATAGAAACCTCGAGTCAAATCTGGCTACGGTAACTGGCATACATGGTTTTCATAATATTCCACAAAACAAAACTCATCTGAATTCTGAAATTTGTCTTAAATTCCAACTTTCCCATGGTTTGCAACATTGAAAAGGAGGATTATGCAAAATGTGCCTACCTTCAAAATAGAATAAAGTGCAGTGTTTAATCCATTTTCCACCAGCAATTTATCTGGGATGATAAATAACTTAGGGTTCACATTCACACAGGTAGGAGTGACAAACCCTCTTGTCTATCTCCACTGAGGTTTTGGGAGTTATTCTCTGTTTGGCTACTGTATTTTTAAGTATTTAAGGAATTGTAATAATTCATGCATTTTTCAGGCTATTTCATATTGCTCTGTCTTGGGTATTACCCCTTGGGTCAAACCTCAGATAATAAAAATATATTTTTCATTCTAGAACTTGATCTCCTCCTTGCTGCATGTAAAGATATTTACTATCAATAACTGGGCAATATTAACAAATAGCAAAATATTATGAATCTTTTTCTAAGTTACATAATTGCTAAAAATCTATCCTTAAACTTGTATGTTATTCTCATGTTTTTCTTGTGAACATTGTTGTCTTAACATAGAATTTATTTTATACATTGTCTTAATATAGAATTAATTAATTTATTTAGGTTGTCTTAAAATAGAATTTATTTTTCATTTAAAATGTAAGCAAGAAGTGGTAACTATTCACAATTTCCTGGAAACATTCCCATTGTTGAAGGAGCTATATAAGATCTATAGTCCCAGTAGAAAAAAAATAGTATACATGTGTAATTTTTTAAACAATAGGCTCTTTCTATGAAAGCATTGATTCTGCTTCAGTGTTTTCATAATAACACAAAGTGTTGTAGGAATTACTGATGGTGCAGAACATTATCAGGTGCACACAGCATGATGTCTGCACTGTTTTCACAATGTAATTTTTGAAGAAACTCCAGCAAACGAAACCCTTTTGATGCAGCACTAGATAACAATATGGAACAAATAAAATGATCTAGGAGAAATGTTGCCTCTAGCACAAATGACTGAATCTCATTAATATCCATGCAGTTATCTGCAGACCACGAAAAATACATCTCTATGCATTAGCTAGCACAGATACCTCTGTGCAGTACTGCCTTTAGGTTGTGTAGCGATACACACAGTATTTTCTGATTAAATTAACCTGTGTCAGGTTCTTAAGGTTATGCTTTTCTTTCTTGTGCATTCGTATCTAACCTGAGGGTGAGCCTTATTTTCAGCATCTGTCTTAACATAAATTTTCTGGTGATCATCAGCACAAAGAATTTCTGTTTTAAGTATTTTCATTACTACACCTTGCTTTGTAGACCAAATAGTAGCAAACTCCAGTGCAACTTAACCTTTTTCCAGGGCTGGGAGAAGACTGGCTAACATCTTAAGTAAGTAGATAAGCACAGCACAATCAAACTTGTAGGATACACACGCACCATGTATGTGTCAAAGACGTTTGTGTGATAAATTACGCAGACCATGTGGTAAATTGCAGTTTGCGCTTTTGACTGCCTCATCTACCCTCTGCTTACTAATCCATCTCCGCTGGGACCACTTCTATCATTTAAAAGATCTGATCAACATCAAACAGCTCCCTTAAAAAAAAGTACAAAACAACTTGCCACTATACATAAAGCACGTTTATCTAACCATAGTAAATGCTGGATATGTCAGCAACCTTCAGCTAACCTATTTCATGTCATTTTAAAGAGCCATAAATGGCAAAAAAATAGTGGAAAAATACATGAAAAGGCCTTCCTGAAGCTCTCAACAGGGATCTTACTGTCCCTGGAAAAATCTGTATGATGGGACTGAGAGGTGAGGCTTGCAGCATAATGCAAAAATAGTACTCTGTACTAAAAAAGAAAATCCAAAGCCTAAACAAAACATAATGACAACAAAAACAGGGAAAAAAAAAAAGAGAAGGAAAAAAATCCCTCCCCACTCCCCAGAACAGTTCTATAAACTCTCCAAGTCCTAAGCCAGAAAAATAATCTGACATCTGACGCAATATTGAGACTAATACACTAATTCCATATGGTTAGATTAATCCATTAATCACTGCTAAAATAATTGTGTAGGTACCTAAATTAGCTGAACCTTTTTTTATGGGAAGGAAAGGAGAAAAAAAGGCTTTATAACACTAAAAGTAATTCCTGTGGCTGACCATTAGCATTGTGTTTAAACACTCATTCTTACGCTGCTACTTTCCCTTGAAAAAAGCAGAGCAATGTCCTCGTCTTCACTGAACACGGTATTAGCACCTCAGAATTGCACTGCTCTGGAGCCCAGACTTAATTAAATAACAAGGTTAGGATCAGACAATATATCAAGGTTATAAACTGGAGCACTAAGCACTAACCTTCTGGAGGGGAGACATTCTCAGCTTTCCAAAGGAAACAGGGGTTTGTGTCTATATTTGGAAGGTCCTGAGAGAACAAACTTTAGCATCAGCATACATTAAGTACAGAGAAGGTAATTTAGGTACAGTTCATCTTCCTCTGTCTGTGCCTTGGTTCAGGACTGGAGTTCCTGAGAATGCAGTGGTAGTGCTGCCACAGATAATAACAGCATCAAAAAGGAATTCAGGCTGATTTCCAGGAGCTTTGGGTCAGGCCTGAATACTGTAGGTTCTTTAGGAAGGATCTGCACCTGAGCTTCAGCTCAGAGTCCTTCCTACTTCTCTGCTCAGCACTAGGCTTAATTGAGCTCAGTGGAGCTGACAGCATCTGGCTCCAGAACTCACCCTGACACCAAGGACTTCCCTTAGATGTACTGTAGATACTCCAAAAATGTGCATCTCCACAAGAAAGAAGGTGAACATAGGCCAATGTCAAACAGGAAGGGAGAACTGTCTTTTCAGAAAAATGTCTGTACCAGCAGCACATTGCCCTTTAGAGCAGTGAGGTGTGTTCATAGAGGAAGGTGCTGCACAGAGCAGGCACAGGCTTTCTGTACATGGAGAGACAGACTCGAAGGATCAGACTGTAAGTGTTCAAGTGTAAGAGGGGAGATTGTCTGGAGTACTAACCCTGTTTTTCCAGCAAGACCAAGGGAAATACCACAAATAAGACAAGTAATCAATAGCACTCAGATTTCTAAGATAACAACATAGAATAAAAACCTCAAACTCACAAAAAATCAAATTGTATTCCTGGAAAGTTTCTCTCTGTTCCTTGTTTTAGTTTTACAAAGTAGCTTGTTATAGTTTTGTAAAAAATGTTCTTTGACTGTGACTATTTTACAAAATAGAAGATAAAGCATCATTATTAAATTTCCATGCAAACTACTATGTGTGGAGTAACTCATTATGAAAGAGCTATTATATTTGCAAAGTTAATACCTGAAAGGTTAGCAGCACTTCACTGAAACAAAGGCTGAAAGACCTCAAGATGGAAAGTGAAAACTCAGTTAAGCAACAAGTAAGGGAGGATGAGCTAATGGTTTGCGATGGTCTGTAGGGTGGATAAGCCAGAAGGAATAAAGGATTATAGAAAAGTACAGTAAAATACAGCAAGGACTACCAAAATGAAAATAAGAAATGGAACATTTAGACTGAGCACATTAGGAAAAAAATTCTGATTGGAAAAATTTGTTACATGGCCAAACAGCCCCCCAAAAGATATGTGGAAATGCTGAAATTCTCTGAAATAGCTAAAATGGACCTACATACAGTAGAATAGACCATAGTGGCAAGAACAATGTCAGGATTGGTGCCAAGAAGAGGGTGTCAACCTATGGTTACCTGCTTATATCACTTCATTGCACTGTCCTGACATTGCAGTGAAAGCCCCAAAATGTAGGTGGAAGGAACAGAAGATAAAAGAAAAGAAAAATCCACATTTACATAGTTTTAGTGCCTGTGTATATATTTAAAAAAAACAAAAACTGAAATGCATTCCTAGACCTCTGAACAATATGTGAATTATACAAATGTGGCCCCTGACCAGCCCATGGGGGCAGGAATTCCACAAATAACTGCTTTTAGTTCCACATCAATGAGTTTCCAGGCTGAAATCGGGTCTCTGTCTGGCAAACCAAATTTCATGACATCAGGTCAATATTTCCTTTGCTGAAAGGCCTCATATTCTTTATGTGCACCCAGGCTAACTGGTAAGTACATAATGTCTTATTTTGTTGGGAAAAATATCTTGTCAGTGTAGGATTCCTTTATAAACCAAACTGTTAGTAAAGGCCTTTTCAATGTGTACATATAGTAGATTTACTTTATGGCCAATGTTTTTTCCCTTCTGCTAGCAACACTTGCTCGTTCCAGTTCTGGCACTGAAAACAATACGCCAATGAATGGGATACCTATGGATGTCTCAGCTAATAGTGTTGCTAGCCATGCACAACAGTGGAACTTTTTAAGAACAGACACTTGGACTCAGGCACACAGCAGAGCTGCTAAGAAAGAACCCAGCTGTATGATGAGGTTGCAGATATTGGGGAATTGATTGAATGAACTGAAACTATTTTGCGACTGGCACAGGGGTAAGGGCTGAAGATATAAAGGAGGAGGGATGATACCATAATAGATGACTCTTCAGCTGTCTGACAGCTTCATGTGTGATCATGTGCAGGAGCAATTTATTCTTTGGCAAATGAGGAAACGCTTTCTTTGGGTTAAGAGTTGTTGGTTCCATCAGGAGAATCTAATAGCCAAGATGTGCTCCGAAGGCACATGCTCATGTATCTACACACACAACTACAGAAGCTGTTGGAGAACACTTGTCACTGCTCAATTCAAGAAGATGTCTTACAGGCAAAATGCAGAAGAGCCAGAAGAGCCAGTAGCATTGTTCTTCAGCAGGCCATCCCCATTTAAACAGCTTGGAATTGGGAAAAAAACAAAAAAAAAGGTCAAAAGAGGGTAACAGTGCTGCCATCCAAGGTGGTTCTTTGGTTTCTGCTTCTCCTTTGAAGATAGATAAATGTGAGTTTGAACTGGCATGGAGCTGGAAAACAGAGATGTCTGATGACTGGGCAATTTAATATCTGCCAACAGAATTTTAATACTTAATTTTTATTTTACATCCCTTTCTTAGTTACTGGGTCCCTAATACCACTACTATTTTGATATCAGGGCATGTTATGATCTCACATAATGATAGAATCAGTCTGAAGTTAACTGTAATTCCTGATTCTAGCTCCTAATGTGTCCTGATGTTATAATCTAGGGACGGCTGTATAGTTATATTTGTTGTCAAATGTTTGTAAAAACATTGTATGGTCTTTTTCTGGCTGAAAAAAGAATCAAACACCAATATATCAGGCAAGTAAATTACCATATAAGAAAATACCTAGTAAATGGTATTTCATTACTTTGCAAATGTACACATTTATGGCAAAATCACTGTGCCTATTTTCAAACAGTAATACTTGATCTAATATTGACTACATTATTATTAGACTGGAACTCATAGTGCCTCATTGCTTTTGGGGAATTGTATGACTGGTGTTATGAATTCTGTTGCATTTTGAGAATAGAAATACTCCCAACTTGTTTGCACCGACGTATATTTATCCTTTACACTGCTGTTCAGGAAGGATCATTTCATAGAGACTGGTGATTATCCTTCAACTTAAAAATTATTATCCTTTACTTTTATGGAACCTAACGCACATCCGAAATGAACCTGACACCTTTCTGCTCTTGAATGATCTTTCTCAATTATTTTAAGAATGAAGTCTACCACTAGAAAAATTATAAATTATAGAATTCCCCCACTCCCAGGTTTACTTTGATTCTGTGTAAATTTGCCAGAATGAAAAGATTACATCTTTAGTAATCAGGTGAAAAAAAAGTACATTGAGGTTTTTTAAATTAAAATATTTCTTTTGACGAAGGGATTAGCCTAAGTTTGCACACTCAGTGTAATTAGTGCATATGGTCCAGCTGTGAAGAAATAGCTGAGGACTTCTAACTTATTATTAATTAGGCTCATTAAAATGCAAGTAAGAGAACGATGCCTAGATAAACAATACCTTATGTCATAAAGTCATTACTTGACAAGAGCTAGTCTTGCTAACAGAAGTCATTACTGATATTTTAAAGGAGCTTTTTTTTTTAGACTCCATGGGTGCCAGTTAACTACTTTTGACTGACATCAAGGACAGACATGCAAAGCTGTAAGGAGCCAGCCGTACAGCACAGCAATTCTTTTCACATCATTTCAAAATATGTCTGGCTGAGGTCAAAGGTTGACAACCAAATGACAGGCCTTCTTCAATTGCTGTGGTGTCACAGCAGGAGTGTGTCAGGGAAATTTTCCTGGGCCCCTCTGTGAATTTTTACATGTTCACATTTCTTTCCTTGTCTTGTAAGTGGGACAGGATTGGCAGATTTGTGATTAACACCTCAGAAGGAGAAGCGTAGACACCATCCCAGGTTGGGAGCTCATGGTAACTGCAGCTAATAATCAAAAGGTTCTCCTTCCACATTAGCAAAGTACAAGAGACCAGCCTTTTATTTGTGTTCATTCATATTAGAAAAGGGATGTGAGATTAGCAAGGGCTTTAGCTGTGTACATTGGTAGGACTTACTGCATTTCTCACTATCAGCACATCTCCCGGTGATATTGGTGCAATGAAAACTGTCCTCCAGACAAAGACAAAAAGATATATGTATAAAATACCAACAAACCAGACACCAAGCTGCTTTCAGAGTTTCATAAATGTTTCCCTTTCTTTAAAGTCCACACGTGCTAACTTACAAATAGCTCCACTGAAACAACCTCGGCTCCAAATGCGTCAAAAGCTGCTATTGACGGGTGCTGAAATGAGGGCCTGCCTTTAACACAGGGTCAATTGATAAGTGACTGACCCAGACTTTTGACTGACATGAAGAGCTGTCAGGAAAGGTGCATCATTCTAAATGGTGAGTAAGCACCGAAGAGAGCTGAGCCACTGCTGTGTTCGGTAAAATAACTTGTGATAGAAAGAAGAGGTAAAACCCAGATTGCAATAAAGTAAGAAATGAAGGAAGATAATTTTACTTGGATTTGGACAAATAAAGGCTGACATTTTAAAGACTTCCCATTGTTTATTTACCAGCCCCATAAAACATTCTGTCTGATGAATAAATAAAAAAAAATATGTCTTGAGTGTATCTGAGAACCACTGTAGATGCACTCTTGGCAAGAGTTATACTGTATTTCAAAACCAAAACCAGTTTTGCTCTAACCACTGGAAACTCCCATGAACTTGAAAATATCCTGTCCCAGTATTATGACATCTACTTTCACTTCAGAATAAAGGGAAGACAACAAAAGCTAGACAAGACCATCTTGGCTCATTCTGCCTTTGTTTACTCTTCAATCACAGGTGGAGAAAAGTGACAGGACAGAACAGATAACAAAGTACTACATATTTGAAGATAAAAGTGAAGAATTAGTTAAAGCTAAAGATACCACCAAAACCTGGCAATCAGTGCAAAGCAAGAAAAATTATACTCAAACCATAAAATACATTCTTATGTTTAAATTCTAAGCATATGAGGGAAAATCTTAATCTGATTATCTGTAATTGAGTATCTTCACTCTAATACGCATCCTTATTATCTACAGAGTACAGGTAAGAATTTAAGTATGAGAAAAGTAAAAAAACCAAACATTTTCATCCTCAAAAATCTCAAAAAATCTCACAAACCTCCAGTTCTTGAATTGTACCCTCTTTGTCAAGATAGTCCTCTGTATGACCAGACCTTCCCAAGTTCTTTTGGACAATGTGAGTGTGCAATCCGATGGCACACAACATGTGGCTGCTACAAAATCTGTAGTCTTATAGGTCTCTATAGGTCACAATCTATATCCCAGGTAACAAAGCACAGACAGTTGCTCATGAAATTATTATCCAATGGGTGCACCTCAGCACCCTTTAGACCACACGTAGAACACGCCATCTTGTCTTGGTGCCCCTCAGCTCAAGACCCCGTGACCTGTAAACCAGCCTTGGGTAGAAAACCTAGACTGTTACTATGTGTACGAAACAGAAGACATGAGAACCTCGGAGGAAAATCTTGATCCTTCCACATGGTCAAGAGGAAGTGCAGCTTCACAGGCTGCTCTTGAAGCCATCACTAGCCACCTAGCCTGAAGATGTCACAAATGACCAAATCTGTTGTGGCAGCTGGGACTTTTTTTTTATTGCATAGCTAACCCTTTGTTTTCATGAAGAGTTTAATCTGAGCATTTGATAGCAAAGTCAGAGTGCATTGATTAGTTTTGGTACGAGTCTGTTATAAAGTCCAGTTGTGAGAACACTAATTTTTTAGAAACAAAAATTCTGCTTTCTGAGAATATTTCACAATGATCTCTCAAAATAAGTTTTTTACATACACAAACTAATTCATAATCTTACGTGAGAAAATCGTGCATGAATAAAGTAAATAAATTTTAATTTTTTTTTTTTTTTCAAAATACCTTCTTTCCTAAATATTTTAACTCTTCATCTAGGTACTGCTATTCTAGTATTTTCTTAAAGAGTTATCTTAAAGAATCCAAAGACTCTTTATGTTTATCACTGGAGAATAATTAAGATAAAGAAACAGCAGAACATGAAAAGTCAGCTTCCCTGTATGCTCTAGAAATAATTGTATTCTATATAAATAGATACACAGCAAATATTGTCTAACTGAATGAATAACAGTAAAAACAGAAGAAGCAGTGACTGTTTCCAGCACAACGAGAGTGTGTGAGGCTGGAACTTCAGCCTGTTCAGATGTGTTTGCAGTACTGTGGGAAACACTTCGGCAAATACTCTGAAACGCGATCAGAAACGCGAAGCAGAGATGAGGATTGCCGAGCAGCACCTGTGACGAGCCCTGATTGAGCAAACACTGAAATAATTAAGAACAGTCATGCTGTGGAAAGGTGTGATGGACAGCCAGGCCAGCCTGGCCAGCCATGGCCACCATGCAGCTCCTGCACATTGCAGCACTGCCGGCCGCTCCCCGAGCTGGCTGCTGGCCCCTGGGAAGCTGAACCACCCTCGTGTCCTCTCCCGGTGTCCGCAGGGACACGGACCGGACGGCTGGGTCCGGCGAGGCGATGGCAGCACGGGCTGAGGAGCGCCAGGCATGTCAGGCCTCTCCCCAGGCTGCGGGGCCTGGCAGCCGGCAGGAGATGCCTTGCCCTCCATTTCAATGCTGTGAGCATCCTCCGTGACCTTCCCTCTCCCTTCCCAGCACACGCTGACACATCCAGCCTAAATTTGCGTCTCGCATCACCTCAGGATACTCATGGCTAATTTCATTATTTTGGAGAGAAAATGCAAATGAAGCCAGACAGCTGGTGCTTTCCTCGTGGCGAGGAGTGATGGAGGGGCCTGAGGCCTACCTCATCAGAGGCTCTCATCCCCGTCTGCTCAGACAGGCCCTGGCGGGAGGAGAGCGGGGAGGCTGCGGGAGCAGCGGGAACAGATGGCAGGGAAGGTAGGAAGATGGAGAAGCGAGAGAGGCCAGAGCCGTTTGGAGGAAGAGGCAGTGTCAGTTACCTGTGGGCTGAGGCAGCCTCACAGGACAGTTCGGCATCTCTCAAACTCCCCTGCCTTGCAGAGTTGTTTTCATTCGGTGGGGATATGAAACGTGGTCGCCGGTCAGGTGTTACACAGCAGCCTTGGACTCAGGATATTTTGGGGTCTGTTAATGCTGTTTTAAATAAGCAGGGACCTCAGTTTGCTGCTAACCCTGGCCAATTGACTGCCAGCTCCTCCTGAAAATACTGTAACTCTAAATCCAGCAGGTTCAGAGGTTGTTTTTTAAATCCCTTTTCAATAGTAGGCAAAGATTTATAAAATATTTTCCCCAATACTAAAGAGAAAGAGATTTTAAATCAATTCTTCCAATTGTTCAAGGAAGAAGGGAAAACAAAGTCATGTCTGTAAAAAAATCTGTCAAAACATTGTCTGATAAAGCACCTTTACAAGAGGCCTGCAAGTGTAATGCATCTCAGCACTGACTGCCCAGCATTTCACAGCAGTGCAGCCCAGCTTGTAGCAACACTTTCCATAGAAATGTTCCTTGATGCTTAAAAAGGTTATGACATGAGGGGTATCTTAGTTGGTAGGTGTTTTTATACTGCTATTTTATTATTATTATTCTTATTTTTAGTGAAGTTGTTTCAGGAGAAGTCTGAAATCTTCTTTCATTTTACACACCTGTAGGTAAATAACAAGTGTAGAATTTTTTAATACATTAATTGGAGAGGTAGGCAAGTTCCAGGGAGCAGATCTCTCCTTCTCTCTTTCTCTCTGGGTTGTAGAGGTAGATCTTTTTAACATAAGAATAAAAGAAAAAATATATTTGAAGAGGTTAAGTTTAATAAGCAGCATTTTCAAGCATTAAGAAGGAGCTAGAAAAGACAAGAAAACTAATGTCTTAAACATATATAGCCCTGGCCTCTGAAACATTTAAAAAAATTAATTTCCAAGACTTCGCATGTATCCTGTGTTACAAAATGCCCCCAACTAGAAACCCCCTCTACATCTATAACAGGATTCTTCCAGATTCCTCTGTTTAATAATTACTCAGATCTGGCTAGAAATTGTAATAATATATCAATTGATTATAAAAGGTAATCACTGATTCATGATGTAAGCAGAAGGTCAGTGTTATCACTGAAGGAGATTCATGGGCTTCAGAGAAGATGACTGACTCTCTCCTCACAGACCTGATAACTGCTGTCTGGCAGCACACCTAATAACACAGGATTCAAGGGACTTGGTTCCCAGTAACTTTTAGATGCAGATCTGAAGTTAAACTGCTACTGTAAATCCTGTGGTCATCAGTTCAGAGATATCCTGGCAAACACAAGTTTTAAATCCCATTTGGTACAGGGTGCAAAGGGTTGTTGTGGGCTGCTGCTGTGGAACAAGCCCCCTTCCTCCCTCTTGTTCCCACCCCTCTCTGACATCCATATAAAGCCAGCCAGCTTTCCATCCATCTAATTTGTATTACCTGTCCATCTCTCCCATGTGAATATTAGTGTGGGTTATGTGCCTCCTCCACTCCTCCAAGTTTCTTCTATCATTTCTTTCTACATAAGGCTGTCCAATATCTTCCCAGCTTTCTTTCCTTTTAGTCAACAACACTGACAGGCACAAGGGCTCCTCCTCAGGACCCCGCACACACTCTTTTACTCACAGATACTGTGTCCTACATATGTAAAAGGCTTTTCCTATTCCTATCCAACCTTTCCACTGTGTCCTTTCTTTCTTTCAAACAAGTCTGCAGTAAACCTTTCTCTACTTCTCAGTCCCCCTCTAAGTCTGTTGCCATCAGTTGCTTTATTCAGTTCCTCCCCTTAGTTCCCTCTGATTTTGACTGACAGCCTCTTCTCTTTTCTCCTGCCATCTTCATTCCTCTCACACTGCAGCATCCATGATGAAGGATCAGTTGAACATCAGCTGTGTTTCCCTGTCTTAACATCTCGCATTTGCAATTGTATTCTCCTCTCACCTCCCTTAGTGCAGGGCTTGGGAGTTTTTTTATCCTTGCCTAACTTTTGCACAAATTTAGGTTGATTGTCAGTACCACAGACATTTTCTGTATGCCTTTCCTCTAAATACTCTTCCAACATCTTTGTTGAAACATAAATCTGTCACATATTTAATAAAGCTGTTATTAAAATAAAATTGTGGACTCTGTGATTTCCCTTTCCAAGTGTTTAATGATAGCTTAAATTTACTATGAAGAAAAACCCAAACTTTGTTATGTTTTCTGACATGTGATTTCCTACCCAGACTTCCTTGCTTTCTCCCATTTGCTAATGTCAGTTGTTCTGGTGCAGATCTTTGGCACTATCTTCTACACAGCATAGTTAGAAGACTGTGTCTAAGCCTTGAAGATATTTATTGCACACCATCTCCATGATATAGATTTTCATGTCAATCTATATAAAGATAACTCTTGGATGGTATCTGCTCACTTCATATCCTGATTATTGCAACATCATTTTCTCTGTTGTGTCAGATTCATCACTTATGCGCACTTCCAGAATCTCTCCACAAATTATCCATCATCTCCTGATAAGTGGAATGTTGAGTCCCACATCTGATCAGTTTGAACTGCTATCTTTCCTTACGTATTCATATTCCACTGTCTATATATTTCTCATTTGCAGCAAGAACAGAAACATAACAAATAGATTTTGGATGTATGTACACCATAAGCTCTCCTGTGAGTTAAAGATGCTTTGTTTCTCAGGCTGTATTTCCCTTTTGCTTTGTCTATATTCACATATTGTCACCATTTCCTACGTTGAGACCAAGATGCAAGAGTTGGGAGAAGGCTGTTTTAATCCATGTGTTCATGGATTAATGGATTCACAACTCTTCAGTGAAACCAGCTCATATGAGCTATGCTAATGTAAAAATCAACACTAAAAGGTGAACTCAGAGAAACAAGCAGTTTTGCTCACGCATCTGCTTGTTGATGGAAGAAAAATGTGGAAAATGTCAGAATCAGCTTCATCTTCTGGGTGGGTCACCCTCCACCATCCTACTGACAAGTTAATCATGTGAAACAACTACAAGTCTGCCTGAGAAAAGGAGCGGGATTTTCCATCTCAGCGATAAGGGTCATCCTTGAGTCCCCTTTCCAGGCCCAATTATGAATTTCAACTCCACAGCTACTAAAAGAAAAGGAAGACTGACCAACAAACAGTCAGAGACATAGATCTGGCAGGACTTAGTCATTGTATAGTTACTGATATGTTTAAGTCTTGCCAAACTGGAAGCAGTTTTGGGCAGGAGCATCAACAGAGTGGTAAATACTGCAGGAACTCTACTTGTAGACACCCGGGCATGTCAGCTCCAAGCAGAAATAAGCTGCATTAGCAATCTCTCTGCCAGCTCCCAGTGAGGCTGGGGCATAGCACAGCAAAGCTCTGTGCAAGAGACACTTGCTGAGGACTAAAAGTTTTTTAATCTGATCTGCTCTATACTTCCAGCTGTGCAAATAACACTCACACAGGACCATGCTGACAGATTTCCATTGCTTCTTGTTCTGGAGATAGCTTAACAGACTCGCTGTGACTCTGCATAGCCCTGCGTTGCAAGATGTAGGATGATATTGGACATTGAAGATTATAGCTCCCTAAGGAGCTGTGGATTTTTTTTCTTCCAACAAAAGACTCCAGAGTTAGAAGATATTTTCTCTTTAAATGCCCTTGTTCAGGAATAGGGTCAAAGTCACACTTGATAATAAATCAAGATTTTATTGATTGAGCCCAAAAATTATCTGTTAACATCCCTAAGATACACAGAAGCTTTTTTTGTTTCAGTCACAGAGACACCCTGTTTAGCCATCAGCGTTTACAAAAACAGCAGTGCAGACATGTCAAGTTCAACATGTTTCCATTCTGTGCTCCTGAGCTCAGCAGTTAGGCCGTTCATTAATTTCGCCTTCTCCTCCACACACCGTATGTGCACCTTATTTATATTCACCTGCTGCCAGTTTAACACCCTGAAGAGATACACCTGCAGTGGCAGCAGCTTCACATTACTGCTGCTGGACCCCATGTTTTAGTGTCTTCCAGGAGAGCTCTTCCTGCCTAAGCCCTGACTCTTGGCTACACAGCCAGCTTGTTTGGCTTGCTTGAAATCTTCACCCAGCCCTGAGCTGGCTCCTCTGGTTTCTCCAGCACTGCACAACATTTTACCTTCTTTTACCCTTCACAGACTTGTGCTTATGTCAGGAAACAAAATACCCTGGCAGAGTCTTAAATAAAGGGTGCCATCTGTGAAATGGAAAATGGCCCTTCTCTTGAATTGCAGAGGTGTTGACAATTGGTTTCAAATCATGTTTCTTGTAACCCCTTCTCTCCATGTCCGCTCCATGCAACCTAAAACATATGACAAAGGCAGTGCTAAACATGCCATTTACCATGCAGAGAACCATTTGACTTGAAGATGGAGAGGAAAAGAGGGACTAACACACTCATCAGCTCTTGTTCTGTCTCTTTGGAGCTCCAGTAGAGGCCACAAGCTCTGGAAAGGTAGTCCTCTTCCTTCAGGCAAATTCAAGGTTCCGTTTCTTTGACACTACGTGAAACCAAAGCCCCGAAGGTAGAAATCCAGCAACCTCACTGTTTTTGAGCAGCGGCACATGTCATAAAATTAGAAAAGGGAACAGACTGATCATGTATTTTCTAATGTTCCTTAGCAGCAGTAGTCACTCCAGCTCTGAGCCTGGGTTCAACTCCGGTTGGCAAGAACTCTTGTTAGCAAATTCATGGACTTGAATATCACCTGAACCTTCAAAGTTCAGGATAACAAAACAATTTCTAAACATAATTTATTTTGTCAATAAGCCCCACCTTTAGAGAACAGTCCACTAACCCTATATGCAGCAAAAATGCACAAATGGCGGTGTTTATTCATGTCAGCACTTTGGGATGCACAAGAAAGGAAATACACCATACATCCATGGCCACAGCCCCTTGGGCAGAAACTGGAATATATATATGACTTTCCTGTTAGACTGTTGGGTATTCAGAGGTGGGTAAGGCTATTCTGAGCCTTCCCAGACATATATGAAAAGCGGAGAAAGCACACCAGGAGAGTAGACACTGTGTTGTTGTATCCACATGTGCACTGTGAGGTTGAGCTTAAAGTTTTGGCCCTTATACACTCAGAAACTTTGCAGCTGAAATCCCCTAATCAGTGAAGCAGAAATAAAAAGCCCATTCTCTTAAGTGAAATCATACTGCTCCAGGCTCTGATATAGTAATGTGCAATCAAAAGATTTGTTGAAATTGATGAACTCCACAGATTAAATTGTACAGGTCACAGAAAAAAAGATTTCTAAAGTCCTCACAGTTATGAATATGACCAGAGTGTTACGTTCTATATAAAAATTTAAATTTTGAAATCGAATGATGAAAGGGTAAAGCAGCACCACACACTGTTATCTGTCACAGGATATTTATGAAAAAACAGAGAAAAAGTCTTCAAATACTTAGTTATTAAATAGCAGTTAGAAGAATAGGCTCTGATACTGCTTCTAACTGCAGAAAAACAAATCTTCCCCATTAAGGCAAGAGTGTATATATTGCAGGCACGTGAGAGAAATCTAAAAAGTAGCTAATGCTATGTTGGTTCTGAGTTTCTCTGACATTTATATTTTTATTTAAGGTGGAGATTGCATATTAATTTCTATTTTAATTATTTCTTTTGAGCTACTTTGTAAAGAGAGTGTGATACAGAGCAATGGCTTTTGCAGTGAGGTATTGACTTACCTATATAACACTTCTGTGTACTCCTCATCCACCTATACAAGTGACCAGTGAAGGCATCAGAGAATTCAGACTATTTAAACTGTTTCCTTCTTCTCTAACTGTGCACCACAATGTATATATAGTCTAGCAAAGAGTGAACTAACTTTAGCTATATGAAAAATCCCACAAAATTTGATTGAACCACTTGTCTGCTAATCATTAATCCATGTTTTAATAGCTGGTTGTAATGAGATATCAGTTATCACTCTTCCTTATACACGGGGCTCAAGGAAAGGAAAATACAATGAAAGGCAAGCATCTTCATTTACAAGTTAAATTAGTTGCTTGTCACCTAAACCAAACAAGAATTCCTAGTGTTGGATGCAAACTTTGAGTATCAAGACATACACACTGAATTCACCCACCTGTCCAGAGTCATAGCACATCAAGAGTCAAGAGTGAGATGCTTTCATACAAGAGGAAAGAGGTTATTGACTGTGGACATAATTTTGTCTCCCCCATCAGTGATTATTTTCACAGAGAAGGCAACGGTCTGCAGAGGGGAAAGGAGAACTTTGAGAACCTGGTGCTGCTTGAACTGATAAATGCATTGAAATGCTGAAAAAGAGAGAATGGATGGGTGACATCAGTCACAGGAGGTGAAATGAAGCAGTGAGGTCACATGAGTTAGATGGATCATGGGGAGTAGATCTGCACTTTGTCCTTTGTCCTCTCCAAGGTATTATTCAAATATAATTCCTCTGTACATTGTGTGACATTTGCTAAGATTTTAAGACTGGTGCTTTTGAGCATTAGCCTAGGAGAAATTATCCTGACCCATATGGACAGGCATTTCCATAAGGTATATTGTTATGTTAATATAGTGTAAATATTGGCAATTGTGAATTATCCACTAGAGTGACTTTGTATTGTATTTTGCACTTTGTGCCCAATATACGAATTATTTAAGTAACAGCTTTGCTAATTGGACTAAGAATGTATCTTCAAAAATATTAATTTTAGAATATTAAAACTTCTGCTTTAAGCATGATTGTGCTTTCATATTTTTGAAAAAAAACCCAGCCAAAACCAGACTCCTTCATGTCTGTAGAACTTAGTACACACTCAGATACATTATAATGGTTTCAGTTTAATTTCCACTGCATTAATGTATCTCATGCTAAAATTTTGCCAGAACATACTATAAGAGAGTATTTAGACACATAAGGATAAGGCATTACTTCCACAGAAGTAAATAACAAGACCATTCCGCTTCTGAAATCAAAAGACCAGTAGTTAATTTGCCAAATGTACAGCATACAAATACTGAAAAATAAAATAATGGAAGAATAAAAAATAGGAGATAAGGTGTATCTTACCATATATATCAAATCTTTCTTTAGAGATGAAAGATGATTCAGTTGAAGGATTCAATAAAAGACTAAAATTAATATCAATTTTTAAAACAATTTAAAATACATCTAGAAATACAAGATTTAATCCAGAAACCCCTCAAGCATTGCTCTGTGTTCAGCAGATATAGCAACACAATAATATTAATATCTATATGAAATTAACTTTCTCTGAATTCCTTTCACCATAACTCTGGTCTCTAAAATCTTCATTCTGTTTTGACCGCTGTACAGAAACTGCAATTTGATATCTCATTCATAGCCCAGCTGTGCATGAACTCTGTTTAGTGCAAAGCTTTGCAAAAAGGAAAAAAAAAAAATATCTTATTTGACCATGAACTTTAGATGATCTAGTTAGCGTTACTGTCAAGCATCCCGCGGTCTTTTTGAAAAGCAGGACTTGTCCATGTTGCCCTCTGGCCAACTTCAGTGGGATTGAAGCACTAGCGAGAGCCATCAAACTGCCTGACAGCTTGTCACCAGTGAGACTCCATTAATTTACACATATTTTCCACTGTTTGGCATTTACCATGATAACTCTTTTCTTTCCAAGCAGCTCCTGTTTGCATTTAACACTCGGGTTAATTTTCATCAGAGTTTAAATTTAGCCATCAGTTATTTCAGGGGAGCTGTCAGCCAACATATGGAGGAAAAAAATCCTTCTGAATTTATAATAAAGTGGAATCTGTTGAATGCGAAACAAAAAGCAACTGCAATATACTGCAAGGCCCCGATGGGGGGACCAGGGTCAGCAAAGAATAGCAGAGTGGATTAGTTGTTCTATTCACCAGAGTGGCATCTGAGCACCTCAGGAGCTTCTTGATATATCAAAAAATGATGGAAAGACACAGTTCAATTTGTCCCCCTTTTATAAAGGATAATTAACCTGTCACTCTTGCTACTTTAACAACTTCATTAAATTGGAGCAGAAATGGGTGCAGGGAGCCCCTGTCTTTTTCCAAAATGAGCACAGGGCACTTGTTTAAATCATTGAACAGCCACCTTCTTCCATCTTCCTCTCCCTTAGAATAATATGATGTTATTTTAGGGTGTTTTTAGGTTAAATTGAACACCTTTCCTTAAAATATAGAACTAAGATGGCTCTTCCATGGCCAACATTAGGAATTGTCTTAATTCCAAATGATGAAAATAATCAGGCACGTTAACAAGGAAAACTGCATCAGTTAAAGATTCAGCTTACAGGGCTGCTGTACCACTTTTGCATACTGCGATCCTTCTCAAAGGTGAGATGACTTTCCTGGGTAAGCCAGAAGGAAACAAAGAAAATCCCCATTTCTTTTGAAGAAAATGTAAACTTTACAATTGGTGTTCTGAACTGGATTAAAAATGCTGTCTGTAAACTGAAAAGTCTGACAGCAAGTTTATATTGAAAAGATGAAAGATTAAATTAATGCGTGCCCCTCTGGAAGATACATTTAGGATTTCATAAATAATAGTCCTTATAAATAATTAACTGGATATGGGCTAAGTTTCTCATCAGTCCAAAATCTTCATCTGGGATTTAAGCATACTACAATGTTCTGCAAAGTGCATTTTTTGCACACTATAATATTTTCATCTCCAGAGCAATTTTATGTGCACAAAAGATTTAAAGACATCAGAGGGAAACTATTTCCCAGAATATCAGCTTTCATAACAACAGGAAGAGTGAATACTCTTATGTACTACACTGTAATCTTGTATTTTAAAAGTCAAACATTTTCTTGATGATTATTCAGAGGAGCCTGCTGGTATTGCCACAGAAACAAACCAAACCAAACCCTTGTGCCTGGTTCTATGTAAAGGATCTCATTAGTTTTATCCAGAAAAAAACTTGATGCAACATGGCCAGATCTTCAGATGAAAACAATTACATAGATTCACTTATTTCAGGGGTGACCTGAATAAATAAGTCTGCCATAAGCTAATTATAAATTGAAATTTTAAATTGATCAAGTAAAAATAATTATCTAGTGTTTGCTTTAGGTTTCGCTTGCTTGCTTGGTTGTTTTTAAATGTTGATATACATTCCACCACATAAATAAAAGTCCATGGTCAATGAGAACAGAATTTCAGCACCTTAACAAACCAAAAGGAACATAATTGGAAGTTATTGGCACCACAAATTTCCTGTAAGAATAATAAAACTTTCTCTTATTTGTATGAATTATTTTTATGGATTGCTTCAGTATTTTTTAATCATAAGTGACCTACTAATGAAATAATGGGATTACCATCTAATTCTGTATCTAAAGACTCATAATTGCAACTTCATTTTAATATTAACATCATTCTATTTTTAGAACTGTATACAGATATACAGCAATTACATTTAAAAGTCACTTTAAATTTAGTAATGTAGTTTTAATTTTAAAATTCAGGCACAGAGATTGAAGATATTAATTGCCAGAGCAGATTAATGTGCTGCACTGGACTTGCTTTTTAGCTCGATAAATATGCACAATTGGTTTGCACCACATATGAATAAGAGCATAAAAATAAATTAGTTTAAAATAGGATATTATTATTACCAGTCTTATGAAGCAAAATAAATACCTACTAATCTGAAGTTATGGGAAATGTTGATCCACGCAACAATATAAGAAAGTTCTTTGTACTTCAAGTAGTGGAAAAGCTTATATTTTTATTATTTACTGATCTCAATTCCTTAGTAAAAAAACAGCTGCATACTGATAAGCTGAACACTGAATTTAAACACTGCATCATCAGGTATCTATTTCACAAAACACATGCTTGATGTACACTTTTAATGAAACACTTGCAATACAAAACTTTACAAACTGATAAAAGGCTAAAATTTTCCTTCAATCATTTTCTATCTCTTCTGGTTTTACTTATAATATTTTTTAAATACGATATCTGGTGGGGTTTCAGACTTCATTATATAGATAAAAAATGTGCAGTCCCAAACTTAATACAGTAATTGATTTGGCATACTTTGCATCATTCCAACACAGACCACTGTCTACCTGCATTTGTAAACAGAAATTAGAAGCTTGATAGTCTCTTCCATAGCATGACTGGGAGAGTCAGAGTGAAATTCAAAATGGCAACTGCTCTTGCCACTGGTGGTTTTCCAATTTGTACACTGCCTCAAAAATTGGGGTTGCAGACAAGGAATGTCATTATTTCACCAGAACACTGACGTCCCACTTTTTTATACAACTTGGCATGTTTGTTAGCTTTTTCTTTTAAAGAAAAGCCCAGGGGCCAGAAAGAGCAGAAGAATCCTGTGCTCTGTTAGATGCACAAGCAGGGGTAGCAGAAGAGGCATAGCAGTGAGGAAAGGAAATGGTTCAAATTCCTTGTGAAATAATGTTAGAAGATCAGAAGTGTTACGAAGGCAACAGAAGGGAAAAGCTATCAGTCAAGGCTTATTGGATATCCACTAAAAGGAAATGAGTACAGCAGGTGTAAAGTTTGAGAAGTGATTACCCAGATCTTGCTTAGTATTTGAAGCATAAGGGAGAGCCTCATGGTAAGATTTCTATAACAAAAATATATCAATTTGGTGCCTAATTATTCAAAAAAGTAAGGATATGTATGAATATATGGAGGTATGTATGTGAATGTTCGTAGAAGCACTGTTTATTTATATAACTGCATTCCCCTTCAATTTTCCAGCACTCCTTCTTTCTTTACCTGCTCAGATTTGATGATTTCAGGCACTTTATGCTATTTTTTATATCAGAATTTTACCCAATGATACTTCTGGTTTAAATTTTAACCTCCTCTAAAAGATCTCCTATAAGAAAATACTCTTATCACTGCAATTTAGTAATGTGAGATATTTCAGCGTTCACTAAAAAAAGTGTTTATGAAAGTCTAAAATAGGGGAATTGACTGCTGTGACTGGTAGCAGGAAAGCAAGAAAACTCAGCTGACTTTGGATTGAAAACATACCTGGATACCAGAATGGACCTTCATGTTTAATGAAATGCTTAAATTGGTGACATTTAATAATTATAATTTATGCACTTTAAAATCATGGGTCAGATGTTCAGTAGCTGCAGTGTCTTTATAAACACCAGAAAAGTTTTCCTTTAATGATCAAGTTTTATTTCAAATTGGTTTGTTCCAGCCTTAAAAAGAGAAATGCAATTAAAAGAGAATGAGAAATACAGCACTAGCAGTCCCATGTTTTGAATGGGTATTAAGATTCACTAGCTATCCTCATATAACCACATAAACATGGCAACATATTAACATGGGAGTGATCTGGACTTGCATTAACATCGGAACTATAGGCCTTACCCATTCTAGGGCAAAACTGAAAAATCTTAGTTGATTTTTTTTTAAAGCTGTGATTTCCATGTCCCTCTTACCCCAGCATTCTGCACTGGAAGATAAAACAAAAATTAAGGAATACTTATTGCAGTAGGGCTTGCAGAACAGGATCTGGAATCACATCAATGCTTTGGTCATCACTCTTTCTCTGGAGAGAGGAAGAAAAACCAATTGATTCTCTCCTGATTGAAAAGCAGCCAGATTGTTCTAGTGGTGTTATGAAATTCCAGCCCAGAGGAAAATTACTGGTAAATCTCAGAAAATACAGTAAAGTGGGTATACTTGGTACCATTTCATTCTACACTGCATGAAAGTTTTTCACAAAGCAATACCAACCAATATGATCCAACCTGATTCTCAATTTAAATGATTCCTGATTCTAGTGAAATGCCAGGTTTAAATACTGATAGCTTTTCTCTTTTAGAGCCCTTCCATACTCACATGCAAGTTTTCAAGTTCCTTCCCAAAGCAAGTTGCATCTGATGAGCCATCCAGCAGAAACTCTATCACATGTGCTTGAATTATAAATTGGTAAGTTCAATATATAGAAATCAAGTGATACTCAAGACCTATAAAAACTATCAAATCCATCCTTTTGCCATCACAATACTAAACTTAAAAACATTTTCTCCAGAATGGTTTTAAAAGAATATTACATGATTTCTACCACTTCTCTTTTACATATTTAGACTAAACTTTCTGCCTCTTAGTTGTTCCCAGTAATGTTTAGACCAACTTTATCACACTGTTGGGCTTTAATCCCTTTTTCTCTTGCTTTGGTTGGTGTTTACGGCTACTGCTTGAAAGGTATCAGTAGGATGAGACTAGTGATGTTTTACATTGATGAGTCAAGGCCTGAGAGAGGCTTAATCCTGGAAGAGACTGCAGAGGAGGGAAGAGAGGGGTTCCTCTGGGCTTACAGTGTCAAAAAATCTACACCAGTTAGACTGGCTTTTTGTTAAGACCACATCATTTAGGCAACATATAGTTGCCTAAATACATATGAAAAGGCAGCTCAAGGACTCCAGAAGAGAGAATGAAATTTGAATTTAGAGTAGTTGGTAAGCAAGATGCAGTGACAGATAAGAGAAGAAGGTGGAACAGCCTGTCTCGAGGCTTCGCTTTTCTCGGGCAGTTTTGAGTTTGCTTGGACAGTGTACCAGACCAAACTGAGAACCTGAGAGAGCTGACAACTCCCCATTGTTTAGAGAAAGCACTATGAGCACACTAACAGATTTCTGACATGATTTTTAAAGGGTGTAAAGGGCAAATATTTGATCAGATCATGGTCTTCTGGGCCTCTTACTTTTAATGCGCATAGGGAAGTTAGAACTAATTATTTGGTAACTGTCAGGTTTTTGTCCACCATAGCATGAAATCCTGTTGTGATGGGCATGTGATAACTGACAAAAAATAATCATCTGCTATCAAGCCTGAGGTTCTGCAGCTGCAAAGAAGAGCAGTCTCATGAAATGAGCAGTCCCATAAAATGTCACTGATGCTACTCACTGGAGAAAGATTGCAGCATCACAGCCTTACACAGCCATCTAAAGCAATAATGTGATGCTATAACAAAACAAAGTAGACAGTATAGATGGGAATGACAGCCACAGTATAAATCCAATCCCTTACTTCGAAGAATAAAACTGACTTTCTCATTGATCTTCTTTTTGAACACATTAATGTTTTCTTTTATTATTTTGTGGATGTGTATGCACATAGTCTACACAGTACCTTTGCTAGTAAGCACTTCGGAAAAATCTATTATATTTTTAAAGTATTTATTTTTCAATTTGAATGCTTTTTCAGTGTTTGGAGCTTTTATTTTAACCAATATCTATCCACAAATTTCTGTTGTTGGGGTGTGACACCTAATCTGGCACATGCAGTCTATTAGCTATAGTTAAGGAAAAGTAATTTTTTCATTGACATGTTAAGTCCCAACCACAGTGCAAATAAAACCTCTCCTTTCATAAAATAATTTCACATGGCAGATATTTTATTAAAAGTGCTGTTTAGAGCTGTGATTTATTGTACATGGTAAAAAAAATAAAAAAGCAACCGTATATTTAAGCAGAAAAAAACATTTATATCCCGAAGTGATAGATCTCAGTGAGCTGAGATTCAACTGGCATTTCAATGACTGTTATATCTGCGTGCATGTAATATGGGTCCTTTCATCAGAAAGCTCGTCACAGGGAAAAAAAAAGAAAAAGTTTTATTTTCCAGCTAACTAGAACAAGCAATCCCCCTCAAATCTCATTTTACTGAACTCTGCATCCTAACTCTGGATTAGGCAAAATAAATATCTGTGGTTGGAACAGAGTTGTTCAGTTGGCAGAGTTTTAGCAGCAGGGATGGAAGGAGTTGAGATGAATAAAAGAACCACATGGGCCACTAACAGAACTGCAGAAGTGGAAATGACATGTTACCCACTGGTCATGTGGTTAGAAGGAGACCACAATGCACTTCTCTTCTCCAGATTGCTTCAGAAGCCCATCGCCTTCACTGAACTCTCTGACCTCCAGACTGAGCCCTTCTGTTTCCTGTCCAGTAAATATGTAAGTTTTCTATGTTAAATAAGCAAGTTTTGGTGGGAAAGAAAGAGAAACCAATCCTAGATTTGTCCAGGACTCACTGACTATAAATTCAAAAAGGCCTGTTGTCCTGCTTCACTGACTTAAAAGTGGAGAAAAAACCTCTGTGAGGGCTGACCTGCAGGGAGCCATTGGGATGATCCTACTTGCACAGTTCAAAGTTAATCTTTCAGGAGAGTGAACTCTGGGTCTGTGTTCAACCAAGAACACACAGATGACTTGCATTTGTTTAGATCTTTCTAGGGGTCTTCTCCTAATGCTCACAAGACAGTGGGTGTCTTAATTACTGATGGGAGTGTCTGGTGAACCCTCCGTCATAGGATGAGTTTAGTCAGGATAAATGACAAGAAATTAAAGTTTCCAGCCTGGGGGCTTTGTTTGTTGCCACTTCCACCAAGATACATATTCAGGATTAGGAGTCTATGTCATGGGCCAAAATAGTCATGAAACAGCTCTTCAGGGGTCAGAGATACCTTGCAACATACATTTTCAGAAGCTTTGGAATTGCAGTAGACAGACACACCAAGAGTAATTTAACACTTACTGTCTGCTTTGGTTTGTCAGACCGATCATATTGCTTTGAAATGACAGTTTCTTTAGGTTTAGATGGGTAAAGAAACTCTTGAGCGGCTATCAAAACAGGTTCAAGCTACCTGATGAAGTGGAGGACACTGCTGTGCTAGGCCCTTTGTATACAAAAAGTACCATATGCTTTTGAGGCAGGGAATACATAGGGGAATATAAGTGGCTACTGTATATTTGTGCCCCAATTGGTATGCAAAAAAAATTAACAACCTGATATAAGTGCAGAAGTTGAAGCATTCTTCATCCCAGTGTACACCACATAGCTGTGAAGTATTATTTCTTACTTGCAGATCATTAATAAACTCTGTCACTTGCATAAAACCCATCTTTTAGCTCCTCTTAGGAGGATGCTCAATGCTCAAAGCTATTTTCAGGTAATTCAGGATTCATTTCTATTTCTAAACACATTATGAAATTGGAAATCTATGTAGAAATATATGCCTTTGGAGAGGATAAAATCAAGCAACTCTGGATAGCTCTCCTGGGAATTAGAGAGGCTGTAATTCAGAAACAAAGGCCCTTCTAATTCCTGTGTCCCAGTGGTGTTCAACAGATCAGTCTCTGTGAAGTGTTCTCCTTCTCAGAGAGCCCTCTTCTCAGGTTTGAGAGAGCCACAGTAAAAAAAGACATTAGAGAAATACATCTCCTATTAACCAACAGATCAAATATGTTTGTTTCCTCTGCCAAAAGAAGTCTGTGAGCCCTGTAAGTTTCTTGTTTGCAACAAGGAGTTAACAGTTCAATCTTGAATTTCTTTGCATATCTTGTAGAGACTTTAATACAAAACAGGCAATTTACAAAAAAGGTGACTATAACTTATTGCATTGCTATTCCACTTGTAAGCACTACAAGGCAATACATACTTGATGTATTTGTATTCCACTACATCAGATTTCTCTCTTCAGCAGCTGGTACCTGGATATTTATGCTGTGCACTGATTTTTTTAACTGTGAGTGCATCTAAATGTAAAGAGTTGAATAAATTTTAATAGTATTCATAACTCTAACTGTGAACATGCAGTTACAGTTGCAGTTAACTGTGTGTGCACAGTTAAAATTATTAATACTATTAAAATTTATTCAAGTCCTTATATTTAGATGCAAGCCTATTAAAAACCTACTCCTGACAAACGAAAGCTGTGTTCCAGGTAACCTGATGCTTCATATTTCCCAATATTGTTGCTGTCTCCATTTGCTGACAGAAGTAATCTGCACACAATAGATTAAGTCACATATTTCAGTAACCACCTCTGTCTTTCCAAGTGAGCGACCCACTATGCCTGTGTATGGGGAGGCTCTGGGAAAGGCACCTGTGGTGAGGAATGAATATTCTAATGTTTCTGAACCTTTTGGTGAAGGTGAAGGGGGCTTGTTGAAAACATTGCTGTGAGCAGATGGACCCCTGAAACCATCTGCTATCGAAGCAACTAAATGTTCAATGATGCATTACGAAATTATTTAGCTCTCAAAGAGCCTGAAAGTAGTTAGTAATGATGGCATCTGTACTGAGAGCAAACAACCTATTTATATATGATCTATCACTTCATAAACCGTTTGGAGACCATCTTTCCTTAAAGCAGCAGTAGTCTTGTCAACTCCCAGAATAAAATACCGAGTTGTGTGCGTGAACTTGCAAAATCCTAGCTAGCTCATTTTTCCTTCGTGTAAGAGTACACTCTTTACTGGGATGTGCCGGAATGCAAACTTGTTTTTTGGATAGAAAGGATTGCACTGTGCTCTAGAGCTGCTCCCTCTATCAGTGCACAAGCATAAGTACAAAAAAAATAAAAAACCCAGTAATGTTTTAACTCAGTCTTAATCGAATAAGGATCTTATGTTTTTCTTTCCTGAAAAAAAAAAATTTCATCCTATTTACTTGTATTTGTAAAGTAATAGATATTTAGAAATCAAGGCTTCTAAATATGAATTAATTTTTTTATCTACTTAGGTGATTCATATACATTTTATAGTTACCATGGGAACTATTAAAACTTGTTTGTGCGGCTTTAGTTATGTTCAAAGTATGTAGTCAATTGCTCTCTCAATATATAAAGATATTATATATTGTATTATAGGTGTTTTTGCACCTGAAAAGCACTGCATTTTAATAATTATTTTGTTTCACATATTTCTACCAGAAATGAGCTTTAGATGAATGTCTATTCCAGCCTAAATGATACTAAATTATTTTTCCACTCCAGATAATCAGAAGAGAGGAAGTTATTTCTTTTGTTTAATTTCTCTCAAAATTACTAATCATATTTAGAAGCTTGCTTAAAAATGATGTCTCATCTGAAAGGTCTTTCAACTATGTAAGAAACCTGGATTTCAGTAAAATGTCTGTATATAAATATGAGGAAGTGCAGCTCCAAGTTTTAAGCAGAAATCCCCATTAATATCAACAGTGATATCTTATTACTAATATCGACTAGCTTTGCTGGTCTTATATCTATGTTGAGATTTTCCAAGTTATTTTAATTCTTTATTTAGAAGCAAAAGTCCTCGTGCAGAAAGCAAAGATGATTTTGCCCAAAGAAACACATCACACTAATGTGCAAACCTGATAAGGTCTAACTTGGGCATAGACAAGTCACTTCACAAGTATGGACTGCCCCATTCCCAAAACCTTCACTGATGGAAAATTTAGCCCAAATATTTTGTTGCAGACCATTGCAAGCTTAATTTGACTTCATTTTTTCATGTCCTATCAGTTAAGATTCAGCTTTTTTAATTACCATATAGAAAAGGTATTATTAAACTGTTAAAATGTTTAAAGTTGTTGTAAACTTAATGTGTCGGAATGTAAATTCATTCCTTAAAGGTATTGAAAATGCCAGCATGTGAGAAGGAGAAGATAGGACAAAATATCTTCTTAAAATCACACCTTTTTCATAGAATTAAACTGTGGAGGTTTGCAAGAGTCTAAGTGGTTGGTGGAGCCCTCTCCCCACTCTCCTGTTCTTCTCTGCAGACTTCAGGTCTACTTGACATGAAGGCTTCAATGCGAGTAGGACTGAAACAAAAATTGCCCCCCTGATAGCTACACACACCACAAAAATTACAGGACTGAAACAAAAGGCTGGCGGGTCTGGCTGACACTCTATATCCCTTTCCTCTCTACCACCTGTCAATCAATCACCAGTCAATCACAGAAAGCCACAATCAGCCACTTAATGACAGCCAGATGGCATCTACTTCTCATGAACTGTACTCCTGAAGTCACACTCACTCCCTGTAACTAGCAGCATTTCCCATCCCGGGTAATAATGAGGTGTTTTTTGTATTCAGACAAAGCTGTAGTGCCTCGCACCTCTGACAGGACACCCCTGTGAGCAGAATACGTGCTCTGCCAGACACGTTGTTTGGCTTTAGCAGAAGAATCGATGCTGCTTTATCCCTCAAACTTTGATCGGGGTTTGTGAATAAGAATTGAGAGTAACTTGGAAATTTTAGCTGGCATTCATTCTGCCTTCCTTATTTCTCTGCAGTCCTGACACACAGGGAAGGAATCCATACGGAGACCAACGTGATCTTCTTCACATCGGTTTACCAATGATTTCAACCTTGACCCAAAGGGAACACTTCTTCTGGAAGTGACAGGTAATTTAGCTTTCTTGCTTAGTTCTGGGGCTCTCTTGTGGTGAATTATGTATAGTGCTTCTGTGATATGGACCTTTGTCCGTGAAGGAACCAGACAAAGCTGTTAAACTGCTTTTAAAGGCATTATCCATAAACACCCAGTAGTCATGAGGGCTCTTTTCAACAAAAAATTTCTGCCGTCAAGTATGAAGCTGGCTTCAGGCCCTGCTGGCAGTGCTTTTCACTGAACTGAGGAGAGGCCAGAGGTTTTTCTCTGGTAGGTGATGGTTATTCTGTTACTGCATTCCAGCAGGTGCATTCCAGTGACATACCTGAAGTTACAAGTTGGCCTCTAAGGAAAGTAAAAATCTTCTATGATCACCATGCACTCTGTGAGCAATACTGTTTGTTTTCTAATGTGCATCAAATCCAGTGTAGCAGGAGAGGCTTGTTTATGACCAAACTGGAGAAACATGGTTCTGGTTTGGGAATTTTAGCCTGGGATGGCCCCATTACTGGCCAGCACTGGAACACCCAGTAACTCCTAGCTTCTTTATTAAAAACTGCTTAGAAATGGCTCTGTAAAGCTGAGAAAGACAAGAACTGTGTTTTTTAGTGAGGATTAAGTATGGATTGCATGACTTGTGTGACTATATTTCATGGGACCTTTAAAATTGTACAGGCTCTTTACTCATGAGGTAAGTAACTATGTTTGCTGCTCAACACAAACCTAGTTTGTTCAGAGTTCTTCCCAGAGTTTATTCAGTTCTTCCTGGAAATTCCAGCTCAGGTGCATTGCTCCAACTCACTCTCCACTCACTTCAGGAAATCTTCCATCTTTATCAGGCAGCTAGACAAGACCTTCACAAGAAGATTCCTCCCTCCGTTTCTCCTGTGTTTACAATTGTTGCCATACCAAAGATATAGCAGTGTTAAATAAAAAAATCTTTTTCTTGGCAATTTTAGAAGCTTCTCCCTCAAGAAATCTTGGAGGCAGATACCTTGCAACTCAAGGACAGGCAGATTTTATCCATTAAAGATGGGATGTAAATGGAGGCAACCTTCCACAACAACCCCCCCTCCCCACATATACATACATTTCCAGCCCGGTTTCTGGAGTGCAGACAGAGAATCTCATTAGGAATCTAATATAATAAGGGCATGTAGATACTGGGGTTGGGGGTTGGAAATCAGATTAGCTTCATTACTTTATTCTGCACCTCGCAGCGCTTCTGCCAGTGGACAATTGCATTAGATCAGAGAGGAGATCAAAAGGCAAAATCTCCCCAGAAATGCTGCTGCTCATTGTCTGAGACAGGAATGGGAGAAGTGCGCTGTTGGAGGACACAGACCCACAGTAGATACCAGACACATTTTGGAAAGACAGTAATTTTTTTCTTTGAACTTTGCCTATTGAGCTTTTGGTGTTTGCAACCCCCATCTAGATTCCAGTGCACAGAGATATCTTGTCCAAACATAAGCAAGTGGACACCCAAAGAGCAAGGGTGGAGATGCTAGTCTAAGTGCCAGACATATTCTGTCTGCAGAGCTCTGGTGCTTCGGTCACTATTACCTTTTCAATAAGCACTTTTTTCTGGATACTTTCAGTTTGGGAGCAACAGCTCAGCTGCATGCTCTGCTTCAGCAGGGATAACCTGAGAAAGGAACTACAAGAGTGTGTGTGTCACTTGCCTTATAAAACAGTAACAGCTTAGTCCAGTCCAGCACCCTCCAGGAGAACTCTGAGGGAACATGGTGACCACAGAGGCAGCTTAACTGGCTTCCCTCAGTTACTTCAGTCCAGACAATCAAGGCCTGGCATAGTTCCTTCAGTGGAAGTGAAGAGAGTGAAGCATGGACTCCCAACTCATATCACACCTTGCCTGACAGTCATGGAAAGTGGGCTGGATAGGACTTCTTGGCCCAAGAAATGCCACTTTAATATGTTCCTGAACTGCACTGAGGGACCAGTCACTGTGGATTGTTGCTGTTGTCAGCAGACAACAGGGAAAATGACCTTCAGCAACTTCTCCTCCACATTTCTAACTTCCCTTTAAAGAAGTCCAGATATCTGAATCTTGATCAGAGAGAAAATTTGAAAGACTGACTCAGATGAAAACAAAGAAATCCCTGGAGCTTACTCAGGACAGGTAGGCCATGCTGGTTTTATCCAAGAATGTTGGATGCACTGTCAAATCCCAAAGCATTATTCCATGGTATTTTTTAATTTGCTAGCATTGCGCACATATCTCATGCACAGTTGGTGCTGTTTTTCCTTCTACTGCCATTTTCTTCTTCATTGCTCCTTATGGAAGGTCTGTAATTTAAGCAAGAAAAAGAAATGCCCCATGCTAAATTCTACTGCTATGACAAAAAGTCTACCCTCTACATATCACAGAAACGAAAATGAAAGGGGAAAAGAAAGTTGAGACACAGGAGATTAAGTCAGAAATTTGAAGTGGAAATATGGCTTATATTAGAAACCAGGTATTACTTATGAAAATAACTCATATGGAAGTAAAAGCACTATTAACCACATAATGCTCACAGGATCAGCTTACTCATACTGTCATACACTGGGTGAAAGTGTCACAGAAGTCCTGAATTCTATTCTTATTATTGCTCCAATATTTAAGTAAATGTCACATTCAAAAACATTTAGCCATTTGTCCTAGAAACATGGAATTTTTAATACTCTATTTTGTGGTTCCTAATCCAAGCCTTCAGTTCGCAAACAAAAGGATCAAAATCTAAATCTGGAAATCAAGACTTTAAAAGTGCTGTTTGCATGAATAAAGAGATCATACTCTTTATAATTTCTATTTATTGAGACTATAACTTTCTCTAGAATGCAAAAGAAATACAAGTTTTCATAGATCATGCCAAGTTCATATATGCTACAAAATTGCTTGATAATTTAGTAACATAAGCAGACATATACTATGTACTCAAGTGCCCTCTTGCCTCATATTCTATGCCTTTCAATACAATTTTACATAGTCCAGATTTTTTCCCTAATTTCAAAATAAGTCTGCTCACTTAGAAGTCTTATCCATCCACCAAGTACCGAGAGGGATCATCTGTTTGTCCCAGATCTTATATTTATTTCTGTCAAATTCCTCCTCTGTTGAGAAATTAGAGTTCAGCTATTGTTGTAGAAGTTATTGTCATTAAAGGTACACCAATAAAGATTTTATCACCATGGGTGATACATACATCTGCTTCTTCAGAAACACATTTGCAGATGACAGAGAAACAGAAGGTATCAGAAAAACACAAGAAAAAAACCTGAGCACTCAGGGGTAAGAAGAGACTAAACAAAGACAAGTAGCTTGAGGCAGTCAATAACACAAATACTCCAATAATAATGACAACAATAGGAAGTTTTTTCAAGCTGCCTCTTCACAGGTCTGTACAGAAAAATCTATACTGCAACTTTTACTGTCAGGGGTATCTCTTTATATATTATTCTTTATTTTTAAAGGTCTAACAGAAAGCATGCTTTAGTGGTTCCACAGGCACCATGTACTTTATCCCTACCCTACCAATACCAATCAAATAGAAAATATTTTCCCTGAATTCCTCTCGTGCTCCCTTCTCTCCTTGTTTCCAGGAGGATGTTGCAAATACCACAATTTACCTGTGTGTTAACTTCTGAAGTGCCAGAAAGGGCTTGAAGGCAAGATGCACTGATAAGGAGAATTCCTTTTTTAAAAGCTCAAGTCTTTGGGCAGCTTTAATTAAAAATTGTATTGATTTTTTTCCATTGCTTTTAATGAAAGGCACTAGTCTGTGACTTCCATTGTTAGCCATTGACAGTTTAAGTAGTGAAACAAAGGGCACTTATACAGCACTTAGTGCAAAATTATGACTGATTAAAAAGTCGTTTGTCATGGTAACAACATCTGCTTAGACTTTGCAAATTTTTAAATGCAGTCTTGCACACAGTGTGTGGGAAGGTGTGGTACACACAAGTCTTCAGAACCATGTCCCTCAGCAATTTAAATACATTATTAAAGTGCCATGCGAGTCACATTTTTTGAGCAGCTGTTAGTTTCTCACAACATTTGTTTGAAGAAGTTGGAGCTCTGTTAAAGCTTCAGTGTTTGACCACACAGGGAAATACAGTAGAAACCTAGGCACTTGTGTTCAAACCTTCCAAACAGATTATGAATTTCAGAAAAGAGATTTGTAAAGGATCTGTAAAAAAATTATAAAAAATTTGTACAAAACTGTGATTTTAAAATAATTAACTCACAGTTCCAGTTCCTCTATTTTCCTATCTGTCCCAAGGCAGAGTCCTACCTCCAGATGTGTCAAGGGTGCTTAGCAAACCAAGGTGCAGAAAGCCAGCTTATTTAAATCACTGTTGTTCAATTGCTGTCAATAGACCACAGTTACAAGCATCCAAATGACAGTCCAATGGAGATACAAGTAGAATTTTAAAAATCATCTATCTATATTAATTAGTAATACTTACTACCTAATAACAGTAATACAAACATCTACAGAAAGGGCACTGACAGTTGCTGTGTAGGGAAAAGCTGAAAAAGATTTGAGAAATTTGAAGGACATTGAGCATAGAAATAACAGTGGGTGGAATTCAAATATTGCCCTCAGGCCAGTGTCAAATTTTGACACCGGGGCAAACAAGCAGTCTGCAGTCTTATTCTTCTGCATGAGTACACAGAGGGTTTTATATTTGTTAATTCCTCTAAAAGAAGCTCCCAATTGCATATTCTAGACCATTTCCTTTGCATCATACACACATTGGAAGATTTGGTCATTTCCTGGAGGCATTTACCCACCATAAACCGAGCCTAAGCATTATTTCCAGAGATGGTTGGTGTGTTTTGCACTATTTCCTCTCCCTTTGTCTGGAAATCACTGGGAAACATTTTTTTCAGAAAGATCCACTGCATTCATTGTCCCTGGCTTCTTGACTGCTGTTTCTAAGCTGCCATTTTTAATAGACATCTGATCAAGCTGCAGAAAGTACTTGGTCCACAAATAAGTGCATATATATGTATTTCATAAATTTACATTAGGTTTACTCTAGATGTGACAAAAATGTGCTCCTACTTGTATTTTCTTGTACCTTTTGCCTAAGTTTCACCTTTTCCTCTCTTCAGAAGTTTACTGTAGTGTTGGGCCCCTTCTCAACTTTAATTTAAGATCAACTTCTCCAACAACCTAAATTTTGAGGAAGGAGAGAGAGTGTTGTAGCTCAAGAATTTGAAAAAAACAGGAAGAAAGAACACTATTACCATTGAAACACAATTATTCTTGTGCTGGTAGTGAGATAACAGTATATACAGTGAGTATAACCTCTGATAAGACAGTATTAGTCCTCTAAAGTACTGTTAAAACGAATTTGAAGCAATAGGAAATATTTCTACTAAGCCAGCACTTCATGCTATGCTAAGAATGAGGTTTTGATTTCTAGTCAGTCATTCTAGAGACAGTCTTATTATACAGAATTTTATTTAGAAATTAATGTTCATTAGTGTAGAGATACATAGGCCAACAAGGAGGTGCTTTCTCCCTACAGTAAAGGACCTTGATTAATATTATTTATAAAAATATTGTACTTCCCCTTCCTCACAGAGGTTACAGATAAATTCAGCTCCTTCCTTTGCTGCTTTATTTTTTTTAAAGTCAAAATGCTTCATACCAATAGTAAGTTGTTTGCAACTCCAAATCCATAAAAAGAGGGGAGATGGAAATTCCAAATGGCCAGTGAATGTCATATTTATTTGTTAGCAGCAAAGTCTTGATCAGACCCAGAAATATTTGGGTCTGTTGTAATATCTGGAAATGTTTTCCTACTGGTTTCTCCCCAGATCTGATTCCTGGGAATTTTTATTATTGTACTCCAGTTCTCAGACAATTTACCTGCTAGAGTCTCTGCAGATTACAGAACAACCAAAATTTGGCTGAAGTTCATAGCTCTCTTAAAGGTGTGTGCATTCCCATTCCTGATAAGACCAGCCTCAAAAATTCCAGTTTAGGTACAGTTTCTCAGTGGCATGATTTTTAATAAGTTCCAAGATTTTTTTTCCCTATTAATATGAATTGAAATAGTTGAATTATTTTGACTAAGGTTTTCTGAAGCCTTTTCTGAGCTTTTAACATGTATCAGAAGTGTCAAATTTTAGTTGTTTGTAACTAAGTCAAATGAGCAACTATCTCAATATTTGATGTAGTTATAAATAACTAAACACTGAGTTTTAAAAGGATTAGCAACTGTAGCACCAACCAGTCATAGTTGATTCTCCTGCAATCTGCGACAGATTGTTGCTTAGAAGTTTTCTAGAAATTTTGGCCTAGATTTTAACTTAATGGTAACTGACATACGTGGCATAAAAATTCATAAGATATGGAACACAGCAAATGAATCCTTTGTAAGTGAACTGTAATTATGTATATTTTGTATGTGGTGAAGAAACTAACCATGTAAATGATGACAGCTAATTATATACAGCTCTCCTGGGCATCAGTATCACTCTCCCTGACAACATACTCCTCTTTAAGGGTTTTCCTTCTTTGTATATAGGCCACTATTTCTGAACATTCCTTAAGGGAATTATGCTGTTACCTTTGCACTGGTTAAATGAAAACTAAATGTTTTTTATCAAAGAAATCCTTAGTGTAATCTAACTAATTTCTCCCTTATTGTGCTAATAAGTCAAATCCAGCTCTTCTTCTTACTGGTGTCAAGCCAAACTAATTCCAGTGATTTCAATGTAGTTGCTATGGATTTACACATGCAAAGCCGTCAGTAGATATTTGGCTGCTGGTTTTGCTCCCTGGGGAGAGCTGGAGATTACAGTCTGCAGAAGGAGCAGTGAAAGATATTGGGTCAGGCCAGGGTCTGCCATGGAGGGGGTGGGGGGGAATGCAACATGTGAGGAATTTGTGGGAAGTAAACCCTTTAAAATCTTTTGTGGAAGAATTCCTTCCAACATCTTCCAGCTTGAAGGAAGGGAGAAGTGCACATGGTGAGAAGAGTAAAGGAGGGCAATATAGGGATGACGAAGGTCTCTTAACAAAAATCTAACATTTAGAATTGATCAGTATTTTGGAATACATTTGAAAAGGTGTCTGGAGACATTGTCTATGTGTGGCCATAGTAATTTTGACATCCCTGCATCTTTGGAGCACTGTTAATTTCCAAAGCTGCTCTGACTTTTCACAGACAACTTTCTCTAGGTTGAAAGTATGCAGAAGAATCTATACTGTCAGGGATTACAGGAGGAATAAAGATAGTCCAAGGTGCAGTGTTTGTGTGTAGATTTGCTGTGAACTTCAAAGATAAGGGTTGATATTACACTCATCCTCCTGGATTTATGGAACTGGACTGAAAGAAGGTGATGGGGATGATATTTAAGGTGTATCACTTAATGGTTAAAAATTTCTCATGTAGATCCTGGTAGGCAGCTTCCTCTCATTGCTATTTTTGTGGTCCACAAGGAGAAGATCTACTTTGAAGCATTTACTGGACAGTCCTAACTGTAAATACACTGGCATGCAGTGCAGGTAGTCCTTTACACAACTCTGAGCGTTACCATGTTGCAATAACACATCTGATATAACTCTCACTAGTACCACATGAGATAAGAATTGAATAGATATGAATATACATAAATAGATGTGAATGCTGTCTCCTGGAGGCCTTGCAACTTCCGAGGTTGCTTGTCAGAGACCCTGCACTGCTAATAGATGGTCTCTTTCTCAGTGTTTCTCCAACTTCTCTCCTTGAGCCCCAGAGGCCTATGGAGAACCCAGACACGTTGTCTTATTCTTGACAGAAATGCAACTAAATACATTTCCTTTTTAACGAATCCCCATGGTAAAACCAAAGCAACAAGTTTGCATCTCTTCATTAAATTTTTTCAGTATTTCTGCTATTGTAAAGGATCAATGGTTGAACTTTACTTTCTCTCCTGCTGTCAAAGCTTCTTCTGTGCTGCCCAGGCAGCCTGTTCTCTTCTTATGCTCAAGACCAAATCCTGCCTCAAATGTGGTTTCATTCAAAACTGCCTCCTGACCCTGTGGCTTTCCATAAGGCAAGTCTAGTGATGCAGTTCTTCATTTGCTCTTGCTCCTACTGTCTTGATAATTTCAGACTTTGTATGCAAGATGTCTCAAAACCTTTGAAAACACTGACCCAATTAAATAATTATTTGCCTCTTTTTCTCATGAGCACACATATGTTCTTACCTGATACCCCCACCCCCATTTTTCATAGCAGATTATCTCATTAAGCAGCCATCACTCCTGTGAATCCTAAGATGTTTTCCAAGGTCACACAGGTAGTTTTCAGCCGAGTCAGGAGTACCTCCCATCTCCCAATTCCCAGCCCTATGCTCTGGCTACAATTTCTTTGGAGTGATTTGTACACTCAAACAAACTGCACATTCACAGAACAAACTGTGCATCTTGAAAAATGAATACAACCAATTGTGTTCAACAGCAAGACATTTATTTTATATGTATGTCTTATGATTTACAGACTAACTTCTTCATACTTTATTTCAACCTACATATGATCAGCCTTTACATAGAGGTTAAAAATTGTTCCATAATTTCAGAAGAAATATTTAAACTTGGATTTCTCCTTTCTGTTATAATCTGAGTGGTGAGGATTTGTTGGTGTTGTTTTTTAAGAAATAGAGAGGTTCAGCAATCTCAGTGGATATAAATCAGCATTGTTGCTCATGTACAAGTGGAGTTACACCAGATGACATTGGCTCAGGTCTACCCAAAATTTTAATGTGGCAATGTCCCTTGAAAAAAATAAAATTAGAAAATTAGTTAAAGACATCATTTAATCCTAGATTTGGGATATAATTCTCATTTAGGGAAGGAAGAAATGGCATTTAAAAATTAAAGGAAGTCTGAAAATGGCAGGATCTGAAATTCCTGTATATAATAAAATATGAGGGCAAGAGATATATGATTCTTTCAGTAGGTGCTTTGTTTTGTGTATAATGATACCTCAGATTAATTTTCTTTGATGTCTGCATCTTTTTTTGTTTCATGTGAAAGATTTGTTGGGTTTGTGGCATTCACTGTAAACACAGGTGTCTTGGGAGAGCTGCAGGTGTTCACCCTCCTCAGCTTATTCTACTCCCTATGGGTATGGGGGAGGGCAGGAGGGGAACTTGCCTCACCAGAAAAATATTTTCTGCATGACCTTGAAAATTATGTGTAAAGCTCTGAAGCATGTGATTATGCCTTGGCATGTGAGCAGTATTTGGCCAATATATGACCTAAATGTGGTTTTCAAGTGCAGACACTGGGCTTTTCCTTTAGTGTTTGTATTTATTTGTTGTGCTTTTTGCTTTTCTTATGGTAAAAGAAGGATTTGCACATGTCAGTATTCACCAATGTCTCCCTTTTCTAATCTGGGAAGATTACCTATACCAGCTCATTCCTTGGATATTACAGAATAATTTAATACAGACAGAGAAGACGAAGCCTGGAAATTTGGCCTCTGTTTTACTTCCTTTGTCACATCCTCATTGTCATGATGTCCCTACCCAGGCAGAAAAGGAAATTTTGCACAGAAAGAGAAAAAAACTCCTTTCCTCTTCTCCATCCATCAAAGCCCTTTGGCCAAGTAGAAACAGAAAAGGCAGTTTTGCTGCTAAACATTGAAATAGGATGATTTCTTAGCTGAGAAGAAGGCTAACCCATGGAAGAGTGACAAAATTCAAGCGACTCAGCAGAAGAAAAAATCCTTCTGATTTTTCTTGTAAAGTCCCTCTCGCACATCCTTCTACCAGACACCAGGTCTTCCCCTGAGCACTGCATCATTCAGGAGAGGTGGGTGCTGGAAGCAGGTGAGGAGCAGGGTCGCAGAAACCTGGGCTGCTCCTGGGATGTGGACAACCCAGAGAGCAATGCCCGTTTGGGGCAGAAAGAGGAAGATTCCTTTCAGAGCATTGCTAATGATCTGCAGAGGAGCTGCACAGCAGTCATTTCACAGATACGATGGCAGGTCACTGCGACAGATGTTCCCAACATATGTGGAGAATTAATTACCCACTAGTAAACAAAATCTGTGATGCGGAGAGTCATTTTGTCCAAATTTCTTTCGATTTTGCTGTTATTAGGAGCTTAATTTTTCTTGATCAGCCAGACCCTCTTGAATTAAAGTGTTCCTTAATGGGCTGTACTGAACGTTTTCTGAAGTGAAGTGCAGAGGAAAGTGGCAAGGAGTGGGTCAGGGGAGATGAGTTTAGCTGGAAGAGTTGATTGTGAAGCTGTACCATAGCGAGTGATTAGTCAATTATTTGATTAAAAGGTTGGATGCCAGTCATATGTTTTTTTAGAAAAAAAAAATCTAATTGTTAATTCACATTCAACAGCATTGATGCTTAATTTTAGAAGATCCAGTAGAATACAGGAACCTTCTAGGGAAAGGATAATATTTTGAGAGAAAGAGCTTTTGACAAAAGGTTTTATTTTCATTTTCAGTCAATATTCTGAATGCGTTAATGTCTCAGGGCCATATTGTGCCATTGATTTTTAAGCACAACTTGCCATTCAAATCAATGGCAAAATCTGCTTAAAAAAAAATCAATGGCATGATATGGCTCCAGGACATTAGAATGAAATTCTTATATTCATGACCCAGATAACAAATCAGAAGGCCATAAATCCCCTGCTGTTTCTTAAAACTCATTCAGTCCATCAATACTTGTAAACTAAACAGTACATGGAAATGAACATACTTTAATAGAAGGATATCGAAGATCAAAATATTTAGCTATTTTTGGTTGATTGTACTCTCATAAATTATCCCCAATGTCTCAGTTCTTGACACATTGCTTAGGATTTCTCTCTTTTGATCCACAAAAGGTAAATTGATATAATTGTCCTGCTGCTTTTTCTAAGACACTTAATGTTTCTCAATTTTCCACAATCTAAAATGAATTATTTTCATGTCTGTCAAATTTTATAGTACTGGTTTTCAAATGGATATGATGAAAGACATCTCTCTGACACACTGAAATTAGCATACTTTGTAAAATCTCAGGCCCAGAAACAAAATCTGTATTTTAGCTACATTTTTTATTTTAATCCACAACATAAAAGTTCATCATGCTACCACTGTCAGATGAATTAAAAAAAAATTGTATAAGAACAATGAAATCCCTTCCTTTTGGCACTAAGCATTAATACAGTTTTTTAGCACCCCTTATTCCTCAGTTTGGAAAACTGGAAAAGTTTATGAAACCCATGAACTGCTGCTGAATATATCAAGAGGCCTGAATTTCTCAGCCACACTGGCAAACCTCAGGTGCAGAAAGAAGCTCAGGTTCCAGCAATGGAGAGAAGTTAAACTGTCAGAAATTTGCCAGAATAGAATAAATGTTCAAGTGAAATCGAGGGGCACTAACATCATTATCTAGGAAGGAGTGACTAAGGTGAAGTGATGTAACATCAAGCCTTGATTCTGCTGTGAATTTCAGTTTTATTAAGCAGTTCAGCCCATCTTTGACTATTCTCCTCTATAAATATTATTTTTCTTTATAAATTACATTTTCCTATCTCATTGCTATTTGCAAAGGACTTTGAAAAATTGCAATAGAATTCCCCATAGAAATCTAAATTGTGTTTATCAATTAATTCAAAATAATTAAATCACACAATAAATTGAATCCTGCTTCTAAAGTACCCTTGTACACATGCACATTTTTCAGATGTGAATGGGCTTGTGTTTGAACTTTAAATGATACTAGTTCTGTTGAAGGAGTTATTTTCCCAAAGGTTATCTTTGCTGCAGTGTCAGATGGACCTTTAAATCCTGTGTGGTCCTTAGACTACTCCATGAAAATCCCTCCACACAAACAGATCCCTTAGGTACAAGGCCGCACAAGGAGGCACAGACTGAAGGTGGAGGGCTGCAGACAAACCTCTAATGATGTGTGGGTTGAAGCTCTGTGTTTGTAGGATAGAGATGAGATCTCACTTCAGCAGAGCTCACCAGCTGGACCAGTTAATTACTGTGCTGGACCAGTCACTCCAAGCAGTTGGAGTGCTGATTCTCATCCTGGTTATCATTACTTGAATTAGGACATCTGGGATGCAGTACATCTAAGAGATCACTGACAGAGTGGAGGAATTCTTTTAACAGTTTCAGAGATTAGTGTGGCAGTGGATTTCCCCTTCCTGCAGAGGGGGATTTCAGCTGAGTACTGCTTATGCACAGCGCATGGTTAAAAATAGTTCAAATGTGTAAATCAGAGAGTGTTTGTGTCCCAAACTAATAGCAGATTAATGAGCCACACAACCCCTCAGGTCTATGTAATATGGAAATGCAAGTTTTATTCATATCATTATCATATTCTGATAGATCTTACATGTGAAAGCACACAAACCTCTATGAAGTATTACCAGTTCAGAGTAGCCTTGCAGTGGATTCTGTACTCGGCTTCCTCTTCCTGGATCAAAAGTTTTCACACTACATGCAGAAAATATATTCAGTGGCAGGCAGACATTTATAAGTCACAAAATGCTTACATATGTCAGTGATGAAGACATAAAACACCCTGCCTAAAAAAGGTCTACTTATTCTTTTATTTCTTACTGTACTTATTGATTTTCTGTCTATTTTTTCTACAGCTCTGACCCATCACAGGAAGTGCAGAGCTCTCTGAATAAAGGTACATGACATATGACTACAGTTGGTATTAGTTTTTTGTGACCAGTACCCATATATTGACAGCTGACTTTTATCTAGGTAAGAGTGCTCTGTGTAACATGTTTTCCTTTCTTCAATATATTTCCTTTTCCAAAGAGCTGAAGTCCATCTGCAGAGAGCTGTGCTGAGAATACCTGAGAAATCCATTTTCTGTTTGAAAGGAATCTTGCGTGTGTGTGTGTGTGTGTGTGTGTGTGTAAACCTATTGGTTTTAAATAAGAAAGAACCCAATGGTACTTGCATTACGGATATGAAACAATGGTTCATTAATTAAAAGCGAGAGTACACACACATCTAAAGAGTTGTCTAAACTTGCCATATGCATTCACATGAAGCCACAGGACTACTGGAGTGAGGAAGGTCTACTCACCTGACTACAGGTTAAAAGTAAAATGACCCTAAGAGAATTTTCAATGCAATTCACAATCTCTCACAGCTACAGCTTCACTTCCTAGATCCCATATTTGTAGAAAATGAGTGTTTGACCTGTAAAAGTCTTATTATTAGTTGGATACTCTTCAAATCACACCAAGATAAGACCTCAGAACTTACCAAGCACTGGCACTACTGCTGCCTGCAAAACCCTCTTCACCCCTGAAAGCCTTCGCCATGATAGAGTATTCTCTATGTGTGTTTATTTTTTCAGCCTGTCTTCTGCCTTATTAGGCATGCAGTAAATAAAGGTTCTGCATTTTATGGTCTTGTAAGCATATGAGTGATATTTAGTATATAATGATGCTTCTAAAAAAGTGCAACATCAGTGAAATCCTGCTTTGTATTTATATTTGTATTTGAAGCGGCACAGCCTAACCTAGCTATGATGACATCCAACATGTAATTATCAAATAATTATTAAAGCATGGATCTCAGAGTTATTATCTAAGTATAAAAGTCGTAATATATTGGAATAAAGTTTGTAGACAATTAATTATCTTTGTCCAGAGTCCTCTCTACTGCAGAATTTTATCATGACTCCATTATTCAAAGTGCCAGCTAATAATATTAATATGCTTCGCCACATTAGTTCCTAATATTTGCTTACCATCTATGAATACAAAAAGAAATTAAATATTAGATACAGCGAGAAACCCTCTCCAATACTTTAAAGAGAGCAGTGAGGACTTAGAGACCAAACATATAGGTGAATATTCTTGCTCACATAGGTAGTTCCTCTGAATTTTCAGGAATGTCTGTGATATCAGGCTCACACTTCAACAGACAGCAGTATGGACTTCATCCGCATTAATTTATTATTCCAAGCAACAAATGATTAGAACAATTTTCTGATTAATCAAAACTGTGCTTTGTAACCATCCGTGCGAGATCAGAATTTTTAATCGCTCTGCGTGGGCTGTAGCAATATGAAGAACACGATTAAAAAATCTATTTTATAAGAAATATTTAGCAAATAAAATCCAATTCTCATTCGGAGCTAGAATCACTGTGAAGTATCAGTTATTCCATAATTGCACACCTGAAGCTTTTTTGCCACTCTCTTCGGTGTCTTCTTTTAGCAACAGAGAAAATTAGAATAACTACTAGTCCTAATCAATGTGGCTGTTTCCATGATGTCAAGAACAGATAGACAGTGATCATCCTCGCATTACTGGAGCTATGAAAGGAAGAATTGGACACAACAGAAAGGCTGGGAGGACCAGGTTAGCTTTCAGAGATTACACGTACGCTGTGTGCTGTTCAACCTCTCCCTCTCTGATGCACTTCAAGGCTCTGGCCTCATGGTCATTCACACTGCAAAAATCATTTGCAGTTACTCAAGCTGTGATTAAAAGCTTCTGCATATGCATTCTGTTCATGGTATGAACATAGTAGGATACCACCTAAAGATAATGAGGCCCAAGATGATCTCTGTCACTCCCAATGTGGTTTTTCTGCCAGGGAATCTTCCCAGAAGCAGCGTGATTAAGCAGCAGCAGAGTTGGCACAAGCTGGCTTCATAAGAAATGGCAAATGAGTCAGCCCAGCTCAAAACCACAGAAAGATACTTGTTTCCAGGTCCTGCAAGACTGGCTTAGTGATTTCAGGGTTCATGTTGTGAATAGTGTTTGACTAGCTACTGGCTAGAAATGCGTCATCAAGATAAGGAAGAAATACCTCAGCTTGTTACTCTTAGTGCTTCTATCCATGCTGTGTCTATTTGCAAAGCAGTAATGGTTCATTTGTAAATTCCAAGAACTACATTTGTGACGACCTTATCAAGAATCACATGGCATATTTCATAGGGCAGCAATTGGCAACTCTGTAGACTGACATAACCCTACAGGAGTACCTAACCTAAGGTGGGCCTGAGTTTTGACCTTTGCTTTTCTTAAAGGAGCAGAAAATACAGAAAAGGGACTGTCTGGGATATCTAAATCCCAGTACACATTTTGTGAGTGTCACAGTGAAAGCAATTGAATGACCAGCTGCCTCCTTGCTAAGACTTGGTGCTACAAGTGTGCTTTGAGACGGGGTATTCAGTGCAAGACAAATCTGCTGTCTCAGAGTAAAACACTGGCAAAATGAGTATTTGCATTTGGAGTGTTAGAAGTGCAATGTTTAGGTGAGCTTGGTGAGGAATGGTTGAGGAATTAACTAAGTTGACAGTAATAGATCTCAAGCACTCCTTATAAAAGTGAAAATGTATTTCACTCCATCACCTGGAAAATGTATAAGTACTGCTCCTGCATGTCTTACTTCTTTAGTTATGTACTGTATAATTAATCTATATGAAAACCTGCAACTATATTTAAAGTGCACTGGAATGAAACCACTGTTTCTGCAAAAAGGGATATTATTTAGTAGCATTACTGTGTTAATATTCTTTTATAATGTTTAGCTGTTAAATCATAATCAAAATTCCAGCTCAAATTGCAGAATTGATGTAAGAAATCATTCTTAAAGAATCTCTTATAAAATTCTGTAAAGAAATTACAGGCAGAAGAGAGTCTATCTTTTCCGTACAGTACAAGATGACCCTTTATGGTACTTGATCAATGACATTGTCTAGTCCCATTTAAAAGTGTACAAGAAAAGATTATTCAATAAAACACTCTGTTTAGTTGCCTGAAAGCTTTACTCCCAAATTTTACCTGCAGATGTCTGTGTCTTTGGGTTTTTCTGCTATGGAAGCAGACAAAATAAATTTGTAGGTAACACATTTGGTTCTCACTTTCTGCTTTCAGTTATTTTAGATTGATGCTCTGGAGTGTGTCCAGAGAAGAAGAATGGAGATGGTGAAGTGTCTGGAGCACAATTCTTTTGGAGAGTGTCTGGGAGAGTTGGAGTTACTCAGCCTGGAGAAAAGGAGGGGCAGGGGGACCTTATTGCTCTCTACAACTGCCTGAAAGGAGGCTGCAGGCAAGTGGTGGCCAGTCTCTTCTTCCAAGTAGTAAGTAAAGGACAAAAAGAAAATGCCTCAAGTTTCACAGTGGCAGGTTTAGATTGGATGCAGTGATTGAAAGGGCACAGACTTTGCAGGGTCGTGGTGAGCAAAGACATTTATTGCGCAGTGGTAATTCCTTATATACTACAACACAAACAGGAAGTAACTCTACACTACAAAGTGCTCCAATTAACTATCATGTTTCACAACTTTACTTTTTATGGTAGCAGGTAAACAACACCTGCTAAGGTAACAAATGGTGTTTCTTACTTCTAACAGGTCCAGAAGTTCACTGAGCCACAAGGCAGTTCATAGACCCATAGTGCCGCTTCCCCTGTGACCAGGATGTTTTTACTGGTCCCAGGGCTTCTTCTGGACTAGAGACAGACACTCACATTGGCTTTCAAGGCCTGCTGCTGTGCTATTTATATCCTGTAACCCCACAATTGAATATTGGGGAAAGCATCTTCACCAAAAGGGCTGTCAAGCATTGAACAGGCTGCCCAGTGAAGTGGTAGAGTCACCACTGTTTGGAGGCATTTAAAAAACATCTTGATGGGGCACTTGGGGACATGATTTAGTGGTGGACTTGACAGTGTTAGGTTAATGGTTGGACTTGATGATCTTAAAGGTCTTTTCCAACCTAACCAATTCTATGATTCTAGCTTAGTCTGTTTTCTTATTGCTTGTAAAAATTTGGTTCCAAAACAAGCCCATGAAAAACCTTGATGTGGCAAACTTCAGAGGAATTAATCATGAATGTCCATCTTTTCTGCTCATAATTAAAAAAAAATAAAAAATAGGGTTAGGTTACCTGAAAGGATGAAATAATTTACAGAACAAGTTACCTAATGGTAGTACAATTTTCTAATTAGTTGCAAGTTGAAATGATATCAGTATTGGTTTATGCTTCAGGGCATGAACAGCACTGAATTAACTGAATAAACTTATTATAAACTGGTAATTAATGATAATTATAAAATGGAAAGAAGGAGAGTGATATGATTGGCTAATAAGAGTGGTGAGTGCTGAAATTAATACAACATAATTTCCTGCTCAGTACATGTTAGCCTTGTAACTAAATTAACATAAGTAATTTTAAAGCATTTTATACAAAAACTTTATAACTGCAATGAGGCATTATGGTGCATTAGTTCATGCCTTGTTGCATTGATGGTAATCAGCTGGTATTAATTTATGTTTAATGTGTTGGTTGAATATCACCAATAAATCTAGATGTGAATGAATGCACACCAAAATCATATTTAAGGCATAAATATTCTTTTTTCCCATATGTTACAAATCTGAAAAATTAAATTTTGCAATACTGATAGACCTTCTGAGCTAGAAATAAGACAGGGGAGGACAGCAGCAAACTAATAAAGGTCATTAGCTAAGTACCATAGCTTCACTAACTGAAACTGAGAAAACACAGTGATGTCCCTGTAAAATCCTTTCAGAAAAATGACAATCTGGCAGAAACAGGAAACTGGAAGAAAGTTTTGCACATATTTGGTTTTATATTGTATATCTCAAATCGTTACAAAGCCATGCATTTCAAGTACCAAGAGCAGTTATTTAATGAACTGTAAATGACTTATTTGCATACACTTTTCAGAAGTATGAAGATACCATTAACTTACTGCTGACCAGCCACCTGAGTTGAGTAGGAGAGAGATCTTGACTTGCTGGGTCACTGGGCAGTTCTCATAATCGTGTTTTTTGCCTTAGTGCTTCATTGCAATATTGCCTTGACTGCAGGTTCATGTTCCACTATAGTACTTGAGTCGTCTTTTCTGCTATAGAACAAGAAGAACCATTTGTTTTGCTTCTGTGGATATACCCTCTCCTCAAGCATTGTCATGGTCCGAGGAATCTCAGGTAGAGCAGAGCAACAATCAGAACATTTACTGTACTGAAAAACATCTCTTCTTGGTGCCAGGAACATTTGGTCAATTTGTACCAATTTCTGACCATTGCTGCTGCCAAAACCTAAAGACGAATAAAAATGTCTCTGTAAAATGAAGGGTCAAAATAGTCCATTTCAATATCAGAAACAGATGTTTCAAAGCACATAACTTTATTTCAATGCTTTCTATATGAAGCTGTTCCTTTTACGGTTTGAAGCAATATTTCATATAGGAACAAACTTGAACTGGCTATGAAAAAAAAATTTAAAACAGTCAGAAATGAAGTATTCTATTAATCATAAATTGACAATTTCCCACTTTTTGATTCACAGTTACTATTTTTGACAAAAATTTTATGCAAACTACACAAAATTATTCTTTACATAGTTATGACTCTCAGATTAAGAGATGCAGAAATCAACAGCACTTCCAGTATACATCACATTACTCTTAAGGTGCCTTTATTATCTCTACTTCACCCAGCAGAGGAGAGGCACAGATGTTCAAAAAATTGTGGTTTTTCACTCTTTAGCACCCTGACATCCAAACCTCAATGGAATTACTGAGAAATCAGTATATAAATGTAGGCAACTTAGCAAATGCCACATAAGAAACCTCAGGAAAGAAACCTTCTGTGGTCTATCTCCTCTGAAAAACAAAGCTAGCATTTTTACAAAAAAATGTTCTTCTTAACGACACTGATTCTTCCCCAGAGCACATTCCCCACAAAAGGAATTGGATGAAAACTTTATTGCACTAATGAATTAAACATTAGAAGAATTAAATAAAAGACACTGAAGCTTTATTGCAAGAAATCTTATTTCTGCTTTTCTGAGTTCTTTGATTCACTAGCTTTGTGCCACATTTCTGTATGGCTCAGTATTGTATGTCCTGTGTAAGGTGTGCACCAAAAATCTGCTTTTTCTCTAATGAACTTTCGAGCAAGTCTTACATATAGCATCTGCAGGTGAGCATGTAAATTCGAGGTAACTCTGCAACATTCTCTGTGTTTTACTGTGTTTAGTGCTTGGGTTTCCTGTGTGAATCCAGTTGTGGATGTGCAGATCATGCATGAACCATTTTAGAGACTGGGAACCTGGCCTCTACTTCATGACTAATTAATCTCCCCAGGGGCTGTCACTGGTGCAAAAAATTGTGATTTCAAAGAATTTATTGCGTGTAAATGCATATCAAGACACTGGACCATCATGTTTTTAAAGACTTTTTGAAATCTGTTGCAGGAGGACAGACACTTTGGGGTTGAGCAGTGAAAAAAGCAGCACTGAGAATATAGGTCAAGACATTAATATAAATTTGATCACTTCCTTTTTATTCACCAACATTCCTCACAATAAATCAGATCACCTCCTCACCCGTGCACCCCCCGCACACTTCACCCTTCCTGTCCTGATTTCGGATCACCGAATGTAAATCTGTGACAAGGGTATCTATATATAATATTAATGGTGCTGAGGAGTGTTGGTGTGAAGCGTGAGTACTTGCCAAGTAAGGAGTGATCAGAGCAGAGCTGTTCATCCTCTGCAGCATGCTCTACATCATCTGCAGGACAAATGTAACATCATTAGGCAAAAAAAGGCAGCCATTCTGCAAGGAAATGGCTAAGTTGGAGGTACCAATCAATCTCACCAAGCGAGGTTCCCTGTGATACTGTCAGAAACAACGGACAAAACAGATTGCAGTGTAGATCACAGGGTGGCTAGAAAAAATAAAAAAAGAAAGAAGGAAAAGAAAAGACCCACAAAACCCCAACCCCAAATCCCCTTCTCCTCTACCCCTTTTCCTATTCCTTAACCCATTTAAAAAAAAATATTAATTCATGTAACCAGTTGTCCATGATAACAATCCATTTACCAGACAGTCCAGACTTGGCTGCTTTATGCTTAAAAGCACAGGACTAAGCATTGATGTTCAGCTGTTAATTTAGTAAGGTATAAAGCAGCTGCTGAAGGCAGGATCTATCAGTATTGCAATGGGTTGTATTAAAGTCAATAGACATGAATTGCGAGGTTAAAAGAGGCTCCTGAAAAGAAGTTACAATAAATAAATAAAAAGTAAACTAAAGCAGTTCCAGTTATCATCATTATTTAAACTCAAATTGCAATTAAATCATTTTCTCAGATATTTACAAGACTTATTGATGTTTTACCTTGATAAATGTCTGCTTTTAAGTTACAGTTTTCTCCATATCTAGGGCCTGTACTTGCACATACTGAAATCAAGGGGAACGTTTGTGCTGTCTGCAGTGGACAGTGAATGAGATCAATTATGAGACCAAAGAAAGGCAATGGCAATTTTTTTGTATGATACCAATTCAACTTGCTTTGCTGGCGAATGGAAAGTAAGTGTGACTGTACTGATTATATTCCCTCCAAGTCTTCTGTATCACCTAAAAAGATATTTATTAGTAAACAATCAGGGAGATAGAGGGCATTAATTGGTGTCCAATTAATAGCCTAATTAAAAAAATAAGAAAAAAGGACTTTTATTAATATCCACAGGCTGAACTTCTGCTGTTTAACCACAACTGATGTTTCTTTTATCAGGAATTTATTTTTAGAATCAGCAAGGGTTAAATCTACCATTTGCTGTTTCTGTTCTTGTATCAAGGTCAGAATGAGCAGGTAGCCCAGTTCACAGTTTGCAGGACTAATAAATCTTTCCAAAGGTCAGCATCTGCAGTCATTATCAACTAATCAGTTTTAATTTGGTTTTTAATATATAAACACTTGGGATCATGTAGAAAACATCATGCATGTTGTTTAAATCTGATATTTTTTTTAAGAAACATCACTTATTTTAGCCAGTTCATTAATATTTTTAAAAAACGAAATCAATAGGCTCATTAAAGCTGCTTACCTTCAAGTCTTTCTTGTTTTCACAAAATATTATAGAGAGCAATAAATAGGTACACTTTTTTTTTTTTTTTTCCAGTGAGGCTTTTATTAGAGCTGCAGCCCTTCTTATGAGACTAATCAGATCAACTCTGGTATAAATCAGGATACATTGATTCACTTGAGAACTGACTTGATCCACCTGACTTTCAACTATTGTAAACACACTCTTTACTGTTTAGGTTATTTAAATCTAGAGGGGTAAGAGCAGCAATGCGAAATGCCATTGGACAACATTTACAAACAAAGTATTTGGAAAATCTTTTGAGAAACGTATTTTTAAACCACAGTGCTTAAAAGGTTCAAATTTGACTTATTGTGTGATGTTAAATATTATTGCTCATACTTTCTCATCAGAAGAATTCAGCATAATGTCACCATGTGACTCCTTACAGCCAACTGGATTGCCAGTGTTAAATTGGAAAAGGATATCGCTCTGGTATGCCACTTCCTTGCCATGTTATGCACCTAAATCTAAAACTTGGTTTTTCAAAAATACCTGCCTAGGTGCCAAGGTCCTAGAGATTCTTAGATTTGCTGTGCCTCTTTAAATGTTAAGCTGTCTTTTCACTTGCAGTAGTTGTGCCTACATCCACACATCCCCTTGGAGTCCCAGGACTAGGTGAGAGTGTGGTGTGCCAGGGATCTGAGCTGCTAAAGAAGGAGATCTCTCACTAGAGCTGTAACAGATCTTGTACTCACTGGCAGCTACTTTAGCTGATGTTTTTTGTACTCTTTGCTCACATGCACCAATCTCTTGCCTGTTTTCTCACCCCTGCCTTACCTTTCATGGACAGTTCCTGCTGCTGTGGGCTGTGCGAGGGGACAATGCCTTCACCCTGGAGGGAAAGTTGGGGTTGTCAGGCAGCACAGCTTTTCTGTCCTCTGAAGTTGTAGCCTGATTTGTGAACGGACACACGGAACAGCAAGCTACTCTCCTGAGCACAGACTGTTCTGAAAGTATGGTGGCTTGCCTTGTCCTAATACTATATCAATATTGCAAAATTCAATAATTATCAATGGAAATATTCAGTATGAATCTACTTCTGACATTTCCCAGAATAGAATAAGACTTCTAAATAAACTCATGCATTTTTCTTCTTCTCCAACTTTTTTTTTAGTGCAAAAAATAGATTTTTTGAAATATAACATTTCTATAATATGCCCAACTATTTTAAATAGGGTTTTTTTTAGCCCTATGTTGATATTAGATTTTATTGTGATATCAACCACACTGGATCATCTACCTACAGAATTCTAACTTTTCTAACCTCTTTTTAGCTGAAAGTACTTCAAATAAGCATTGTTATCACAACATTTTATATTGGATTACACTCCTTTGCAGAACAGTGCAAATACTTTAAAGCTTATTATTAACAGTCATGAACATCCTGGACCTTGATAAATGTGTATCTAACTAGATGGTGGTTAAGGGACTATGCCCATAGAGCCTATTCAACTGCACATGAAAAATGTTGGAGAACATTTCCTTTGATGTACATAGGAAAATTGATTAGACTGTAAGATTTTTCTAAAGTTTCACCTACTGTTTGTATTGCAATAGGCCTGTCCATGGATTACAGGGATATTAAGGGATGCACTGTGAGATTGTATATGATGATCAGGACTTTGGTTGACGAACACATGGAAAAACTGGTTTTCTCAGCTTCATAATGCCATTCCCTTTAATCATTGTAACAGTTATGGAGGAAAAGCAGCAGCATCTGAATTTCTGGGACCATTTCCTGGGTCAGTCTAGGACTCTTGCAGAGGTGTCTAGTCTAAGTGTTAAACTTTTCATATTCATGACTTGCCAAGTATAATAAAATAAAATATCCAGAGATGCTACAGCTTCAGAAAATTGCCATGCTTTCCCAATATATATCATTCATACTTTCCCAGTTTGCACTGTTCCTATCTGTGGGGGTAAAATACTTCTTACATGTTATTTAGACAGCCCATGTCATGAATGGGCAGCAGATGAGCACTCGCTGAGGAACTTAATATTCAGGAAACTATAGGTCTGTTACATCCAAAGGGAGCCTTAACTTTATTTGGCAAACTGGATGCTTACTGGCTCTTCATATGTCCCAGGTATGAGGCAATTTGGCAAATTCAGTTCAAATAGTATAGGAGTCAATAGGCTTTTGAATGAGCTGCATGTGTTACAAAAGTCATGAAAACCCTGAACCACTAATAGGTGAGGTTTTATCTTGGTGGAAAAATTAATGGAGGAACAGATTAGAGGAAGTTAGTAGACATGGAAATGACTCATGTGAAACTTATTCCTTATCTTCAGACAGAATGCAGTGTATTTTATACAGGGAGATATTTCCAAGGTTGATTTTGAATAATTTATTCAGAGGGATGGACTTCCTTTTTTTTTCAAAGTCATTGAAGGCAGAACACTTGACTCTGAAGAATTATGAGCAAAGATTAAAGGACTATGGGCCCAATCTGGCTCTCATTGAAACCAACAGGAAACTTTCCATTGATTTTGGAGGATGGATCAAGCTCTTTAGCCTTTGTGTACGTGACCCCTTGCTTAATGCTATCCCATCAATTTGAATATCTCGGTGGGAACAAATGAAGGGAAATCCCTAGTGTTGACTAGAGAAAAAAACAAATGCTGCTTTTGCTTTTCAATGGAGAAGCAAAAAAGTTTTCACATCACATTTGTTTGACCATAAATACAAACATGCAGGTTATGAATTAAAGTTTATTGATATCAGTAAATTAGTTACTTTGTCTTCACTTGACTTTGGAACAATTGCTAAAGACCATTTGTTAAAGGATGCAAAGCTAAAGCATTAAAATGCATTTCTACCACATCTTTTGGTCAATGTTACTCAAAGACTCCTACTAAAAACAGTAAGAGCAAAAGAAGCTTAAGGAGAGTTTTAAACCTGACCTAGGGACAAATAGCAAGAACTGACTTATGGACAGAAAGAAGCCAGGAAAGCTCAAGAAGGCTGGATGGTTGCTCGGTTGCTCTAGTTCAGCTTTTGGCTCTGAGTTGTAACCTCAGCTTTGGTAATCAGCCATATAATTTCCTTCATGAGTGAGGGCTTTCACCTATTTGCTTCTCCATTTTTCCCCTTGGGGATAATTTTGATTCTATTTAAGTAGAGACTTTCCCATCATTGTATATATCACTATAAATTGCTCTGTTACTTAAACTACTAAAACTGTACAACTACACGAGTCCTTGAAAATGGGTGCTACATTATGTGTAGGGGTTGTCTTATCACTTACTGTACAGTTTAGAGATAATAAATCTAATTGATTCTCCCTTCTGTTATCTAAACACCAGAGTCCGGCACAAACTGTGTAGCAATATTTAAATGACCACAACACAAAGTCAACGTGATGCTGTGGAAAAGAATAGAGCAATATTCTTAATTCTGAAAACCGGTATTGGTAATCAATTGAAATGTTGGAGCAATTGAAGAGCTGTCCAATTTTCAATTGCAGTATAAGTTGGGAAACAATTTGAAAATAATGGCTCATACAAAGAGTTTTTGAAACAGTCAATATGGTCTTCACGTGAAGGACAAATAAGAATTTGGCAGTCTACCCATTGTTTGGTCTTTGTGCATTAGACATTATCTGCAGGACTCACCGCAGTGGCCCAGCTGAGATCAGAGCTTGCAATCTTTCAGTGTGACTCCCATGAAAATGTACTTAGTGGGATATTCAGTATGGAGACATATCCAAAAAATGTGTCATAGCCTCACTTTGACCATTGCTAATAACATGCATTTAATAAATACTTGCTTTAGGGAGCTGATGCGCATTTGAAACGTTTACTACCTGTGGTATGTCTTTCTTATATTACTGTGTTGCATGCTATTAAAATAAGGGGTTTAACATAGTGTAGTTTACTGACGTAAAAAATTTTTTTTGCACAGCAAATATTATGATTTGGAGGCAATATTTATGCATCTTTTCTTTGATGGAAACGATCACTTCCAAATGTTGGCTCTTAACCTGAATTAAGACATAAATATATCTGTCTTCTGATTGTCTTAAAAAAATTTATTGTGGTTTAGACCAGCAGTATTCCAGTCTGGGTTAATTTCCATGGGAATCTCCAGCTGCAAGCTGAATATTTTTCACATGACATCCTACAGATGGTTGTCTCTGGTGTGACTGAGGACTCATTTGGCACCTTCAACTTCTTGTCCTCACCTGAGATAGTCCATGTCCATCACCACACGAACTGTTCCTTGACAGAGAGATTCCAAAGGCAAAGACCAACATGGTAAGGTAGAGCAGGTCTGAGAATTTGGTAAAGGAGTATTAACTCATTAATCCCTCTTAGTGTTTTGTTTGGTCTGTCCTATATGAAAAAGACATTTTTAATAATGAACATGAGGATCTAAGCCTTGGCAGATGCATTTTGGTAGTCAGACAATTCTTTCATTTTCACTACATGAAAGAGAACTCCAAGATTAGAGAACTCTAAGATTACTGTCTTGTCTTTTCCTTTGACAAACAAGAACTTAAAATAATTTAAAACAAATATGCTAATGAATTACACACACACACACACCAAAAAAAAAAAAAAAAAGAGCGAAATGGTTATTTTCTGGACCTCTAAAAAACCCTGGAATTACTTTGGATTTGGAAAAAATAGTGGTGTAACTAGGACCTTTGAAAAACCAGTCTATGTCTGCAATTTCATTTTTGTAAGACACTTAGACGTGGTCTATGACTGGTGACATAGAGTCTGTAAGGTTGTTCACATACTTAAAGTTAACATACACTTATAACCTTTGCTAGATTGACTTTTATTTACCCACCTATTATGGGTATTCATCAAAATATATTAACTCTAGCCACTCCACTTTTGCATTCAAGAACATATTGAGGTTGCAAAGCTCCCTTACTTGCCCCATTTATGAAAGAAAAAAAGTTATTTTTTCTTGGTTTAACTTTAAAACCACATAAATTTTCCGTAGAAGACTTGGATGGACTTTCTTAGCTGATGGCCTATGACGTAATTATTTGACAGTTTGGCATCAAGAGAGGTATGACAATAATACAGAAAATCATAAAAAAATTAACCAAATGAGATTTGTACCTCTGGAATCTTTACAATTATGAAAATTAGCCTCTAAAAAAAACATATTTTAAAAAAATCATGCTGTAACATTAATCTTTTAAGACAGATCAGTTTAATCTATTCCACATGCAAGGGCAGTAATAACAATTATTTGCTGTTTAGCTAAAAAGACTGTGCTGCTTGAAGTCCAAAACCAGCAACCTTTGGACACACATATCTTTTGTTGTATGAGCAGAATAGAAACGTAAAGGGACATGAGCCAGTGACGTGCAAAATTGCAACGGGTCAGTATTTAAAATTCTTTGCACAGCTACTTACATCATATCTAAATGAGTAAAGCAACGTCCAGAAACCTTTTAAGGTATTTTTAGCCCTGATTATTTTACCTTCGTGCTAGCCCAAAGCAGCGCAAAGAGCTGAGATCGATACCAACGGAGAGGGGAAGCCAGGGGAGGGATGCGGGGGTAACCCAGCACCAGGGCACGGCGTGTCCTGGGAGCAAACCCGTCCTCTCCGTCCCTGCAGCCAGCGCCGTGCAGGAGGGGCTGCCTTGGTGAGTCACGGGCTTTTAGTTTTTTAAGAACTAAATCCACCGCTCGATTGCTGCCCTCTCATGTCCTGTGCTGCAGTTCGTGTTTCTCTCCCCTCTCGTCCTTTTTTATTTGCCTGTGCTAATTTCTGAGGGGAGCCACAGAGAGCAAGGCAGAAGAACATGTTAGTCCGCAGCTGCCTATCAGTGGAGGACAGTGGGTTTGATTAAAGGGGAGCTCCCTCCTGGATTTCACACATCACATCAATCACATTGATCAGCCCCCAGAAAGGCAACATATTGTCTGGGAATAAGCCAAGGAGGGATATCAATTTCACAATAACACTTATGTCTTTCAGCCAAGAACTGGTTTATTTTTGGCTACTGAAGGCTGAGACTCACTTTGGAGCTCCATTTATGTCCAAAGATTTTCACTGCTCACTTGCTATTTCACAAACAAGTTTTTACTAACTTTTGTCTGAAATTTGCAGTCCTATATGTGATTTCTACATAGAAAAAATCAGTTTCTGCTTCCTGCTCCTGTACAGTGGTGGGACTTCCTAGCTGTGTATCAGTGTTATTTATTTCTTTCACTGCTACTCAAAAATGTAGAGTCTTTAGGAATGCTCACATTTTTTATACTTTTTCCTATAATCTTCAGGAGAGTGTTCAAGTCCTTAGGAAAAATTATATACATAAAGAAATACCCTGTATTATTAATCTACATTTTGTGGTAAAATGTCTATTGTTTTGATATACCATGTATTAATTCCTTTGCCTAAGAACTCTGTGAAAGGTATCCTATATTGCAGTAATGGTATCTACACTTCCTGGTCCCAAATATTCCAGGTTTATGGATATGTTGCCTTTTCAGATAGAGTTTTGATTGATTATCTCTGCCTGTCACTTTAAAGAAATCATTCTTACATATTGTTTTATATCACACTCCCAAGGAGGTTTCATCTAGTTTGTTGACATAATGAATCCTACACCCCATGATTAATTACTTGTATTATATTATTATACCAACCTACATTTACCCTGGCTACTTTCTCAATAATTGCTGCTCTGTGAATGCATTTGAGAATGCCTCTGTGTGTGAGAGAGAGAACTGGGGCTCAGTTAAGCTGCACACTGCTGTAGCGAGTGAGTGTAGGTATTACCAAAATGACCCCTTCTTCATTAAAAATAAGGACTAGAAATAGAAAGAAAATTGCCAGTATGGTATTTCTCTCCTGGTAATTCCTGGTGATTTCACAAGTTTTCTAACATGTAACTCATAAAATATCTTTTAAGGCTAGTAATCACTAAGTGCTCAAATTGTTATTCTTCCCTCACTATCACTACTTACTTAATTATTTAGGTAATGACAGGGTGACCACAATGATCTTTAAAGAGCAAGGTACAGCCTGGTTGCTCCTTTGCTATGCTAAAATCACAATATTTTTAAAAGATCTATTTTAACATGTACAGTGATGCAAACCCTACCAGCTTCACAACACTCCACAGATTTGCTCCCCTCCTCATGTTTGTTAAAGAGTCAGAGAGAGATTATCTCTGTCCTTTAATAGAGTCATTTAGCTAATTTTATTTTTCAGTAAAGTGGGAAAAGAGGCACTATGCAGTTGGTTAACACACATTCTGGAATTCCACAAAATATCCTGCTATGTTTCTTACAGCCACTTCTAATCCAATCTTAATATACTGTTTTCATAATCTCTCTAAAGACATGATACAGAAAATTAGGATACATTGCAAGTTTTGGTTATGTTTTGTAGCAGAGCAACTCAGAATACCTTCTCAAGGCTTTCCATAGTAAAGACAAAAAGTTTACCATATGTGCTGTAATTAAAAAATATCATCGTAACATTATTTCCTCTTTAGAGTGATCAGGAGGCTATAACCCTGTTTCCAATTATTTGAGCTGACTACCAGCTATGAAAAGATGTTATTGTCTTGCATTCTTGAAATTGGTGTAGCTATACATGTTTTTTCTCTGTCAGTACTACCATACCACAGACATGAGGGGCTTTGCTTATGGCAATCTCAATTTTTATTTGTTTAAAACGTGTCCTAAAGTATCAGAGATGCTGGTCAACCTTCCAGTGCTGTGATCCTTAATAACTTGTAGGGCTTTTAGGAAGATTTGTCATTCTCTTTTCATCTCTAAACATACCAAAATGGCTCTATAATCTGGATGCTTGCATTATCAGATTGCTTAATGTTTATTGAGCTTTGGGATGAGGTCTTTTCCATGTTAGAATTTTAACTGAATAGTTTTTATAAAATGGGACACAATTCCATGTGCATATCATCTCAATATTCTTACTAATTCTCTTAACTTGGAAGATTGAATTTTCATTAGCTTTGAGAGTAAAATCTGAGACACTTTCTTGTTAAATGTTAGGCTTTTAAAAATTAACTTTTGTTCCTCAGCACCCCATATTAATGGTTTTTGTGTGGCTGGCATTATCTTTTAAAAATTCTTTTGTACCTTGGAAGTTATGTATTTAACATTATTAAATATACTAGTGAATACTTCTGTGGAGTGTAAATAAAATTGTTATAGTAAAAAATAACAAGTGGTTTAGATAAAGGAATATGAATTAACTACATCTGCAGAACTAAAATGTACCTATGCTGCATATGGTAAACTCCCAATGTCTTTTTTTTCCTTCCAAAATATCTACTTAATATAAATAATTTTAAACAACAAATCAAAGCAAAACAAAACAAAATGAAAAAAAAGGGGAAAAAAAAGCCAGCCATGTGGTATCAGAAAATGTCAAGTAAAGCTATTATTTGCTTAAATGAGTTTCAGAACCTTCAATAATTTATCATCAATTTCCCTGAGTTGCTTGACTTTCTTCATCTTGATCTCTGCTGTTATATATATCCACCATTTCAATATGTAGCCAATATTATCATACTCTGAACCAAGTCAGCACTTTTGACGTCTTCATTTCAATGTCCTTTTCTGTACCTTCAGCAATGTTAATGTTACAAATTACGGGAGGGTGTATTAATAGCCATACCCAAGAAGCAGAAAGAAAAGTGCATTTTTTTAGACTAAGTACTAACTTGGGATTTCCCGGGCCCATTGCGGAGCCGGCGGAGCCCCGGCTCCTCCGTTGTGATGATAATGGATTCCGTGTTGTTGGCTCAAAGGTCGACGGGTCACCGTAAGCTCCTTAATGGACTGTGAAATAACTTTAACTGCATTAACCTCTCCGGATCACATGGGTGGCACCAACATCCACTCCTGAAATTCTCATTCGCTTATAGAGACAATACCATTAGATTATTATATTTTCCTTTTGGAATAGCAATAGGCTCAAAGCAATTATGCAGCTAAGCGTTTCCATTAAGCGAATAGGGCCTTAAAGAAGATTAACTGGAGCTTCTCTGGCATTCAGTATAAAGGTGGAATAAGTCTAAAGATTTCAACAGAATTCAAATCTGCTAAAACCCCTATCTGTGATATCATGGTGATCTAAAATATGAAGTCATTAGCTGAAACAGCAATGCTGAGTCCATGCTTGTGAAGGCAGGTGCTGTTGGGTGGCTGCCCAAACTGAGACCCTGACTTTACCCTGCATTTTCTGAGTGTTTGCTCTTAAGAAGGTTACGAAAATATTGGCACTGAAAAGGGCAGGAGGAAGACTGGCTCCCCACAACCACCAGCAAGTTATTTTAAGTTGGTATCTAGGTCCCATCTTTTCTGAGAATCAAAAATGACACCTGCAAGCAGATGCAACGCCCATCTTCAGCGTCACTGCAGGACCATTTCTGCTGGAGCTGGGATGAGGTGTGGGTGTTCAAGCCTAAAAGGCTCTTGCCTGGCTTAAGAGTCACTGAAAAACCTGGGCACAGGCCTGACTCCAGAACTCCCCGTTTGGTTGTGTGGATTGGTGGTCTCCAGGCTGAGAGGAACATTCATTACAGCCCTATTCAGAGACTATGCTATGCTTAAACCTCTAAGTCAATTAAACTTGAGTGTGTGTAACAAGCTAAGGGCTTGCTTAAGTGATGTGCTGAAGTGGGGTCTTTCATCCCCCAAATTACCCAAAAAATAGATCTGCTGATAGTAGTGTCAGACTTTTCTTGTGCCCACTGCAGTAAAAAGCATATAGGAACAACACCATGAGCACAACTTCCAGGTCATAACAATTATAGGCATTGTTGTAATAGTGTGTTTGTTTTGTTTTACATTAAAAAAGCACTTAAGTGCCCATCCCAAATTCTAAGCACTTTAACACATTAAAAAACAAACTCAGCATTATCTCCTCAACCACAGCAGAAATGAAAAAGTGCATCTAAAGCAATTATGGAAAGTATTATTGTTTGAATATGATGAGCATGTGTCTATTTTAGGAAAAAAACCCCATACTTGAAAAATTTTTAAAACTTCAGATACTGAAAGATTTTATCACCAGACTATTTGCTCCTAAAGTTGATTTTGCACAGAAAATGGAACTTTGGTTAAACTTAATTACTTTTTATAAGGCTATGAGAAAACATTGCACTAATTCAAAACTGAAATTAATCCTCATCCATTTTCCTTCACTGCCAGGAAACTATTGATTATATAGCTTAACAATCTATTTCAGCATTAATATATGAAAAACGTTGTGTTTCAGGTTTAAATATTTTCTTCTTTTCATCTTATTTTCCTTGAAATGTAATGTAATTTCTGTGGAAAACCAAAACAATCCATTTCTCCAATTAGCAGTTGTGATTATCAGTAAAGATAATTTTCTGATTTTTGTAGACTTCATATTTTGGTTTTCTTGTTGAATCTTCATACTAGTAATGAAAAAAGCAATGAACATGCATTTGAAATTTTATTTATATTTTGTCTTTTGTCTCAGCATTTCCCAGTATGTTTAGACATTAAACTCCATACACATCCACTACAGTGGTAAGGGCCAAATGATCAATCAGAGGTAGCATATATGGAAAAGCAAGCTTGTCACTGTGTTTTAACTCTCTTGGGAATTGAGTTTTGGTCTTTCCCAATTCTGTGAGCTGAGAGTTGAGCCCAATGTGACTTGGGCTTTAGCAAGCCAAGAGATATATCTATTGCCCTGCCCTGTCTCTGTTTCTCTCCCATTTCTCAGGACCACAGCACTAGCTGTATTTTCCTGCTATCCCTGCAGCCCCCCGTGACCAGGCAGCTGCCAGCAGACTTGTCAGCTCGTACATGCTATGTGTGAAACTCAGTATTTTTTTGCACCTCTAACATACCTGCTGTTCTTTCTTTCTCCCCTCATGGGTACAAATCACAGCACTCTCATTTAATTCAACTGACATTTTAACCAATATTAAGGTTTTCCTTGCCTTTTTTTTTCATTTTTACTTAGGGGGAGGGTGAATTTTTTTTAGCGTTTGTCATGCCAAGATAGAGATGTCAGCCAAAATCTAATGCATATCTCCATATCTTTGGCAGATACAGGGTGTAGACTGATTTGCTGGATCGGACCTTATTCTGAGCACCTGCAAGTCTCATGAAAGTTGAAGAAAACAACTTAGGAGCAGGTCTAGAGAGAGGAAGCTGGGAGATTGTTGTACTTAATTTACCCCGACACCTTTTGCCCACAGCAAGCTTAAAGCAATGACATTTAATAATAACCTGAAAGCTTGGACCTGTCAAGAAATTGCAGTAGCCCAGCAATGCTGCATTTTGGTCTCACCACTTACAAAACATGGTACAAGCGCAGCAGAAATAAGTCCTGAGAGCTACTCTATGATTTTGTACTTTTGGGGGAACTGGATCATTCCTATGTTAAATAATATTAACAAACAAACAAACAAAACCTCCACAAACCACCACAAAACGCCCACTGTGAACTGGATTGGGAAACTTGGCTGATTTTTAAAACGACTTATTTTTGCTGGGTCTCTGAAATCCATTTCTTTTGAATAATCCCAGGATATTACACCAGCATGAGAAAATGACTATGAACATGTTGGGGTGGGGGCAGAGGAGAAGCATCTTGCTTCCAAACACCAAATACCCCAGCAACAACAGTCTAAGACTGGAGACAGATGAAATTATTTCTCTTCGTTATTAAAGCACAAATGATTTGGTTGACTCTAACTCCTGCATAAAAGAGAGATTTCAGACACAGAAGCAAATCCTGACAAATGCGTGTCCTCCATTGCTTATAATAAACCATGGGCACTGTCAAGACTAGCCAAGTTATCATCTCATTTTTTGTGGTCCCCAAAAAGCATGAGAGAGAAAGAGAAGAAATTTTAAATGAAATTTAAAAGTCACCTCTATGGGAAATCCCTTGCCTGAAAGAAATTGTCCCGTGTGGTGAAGCTCAGGACCAAAATCTACATGACATCTCAGATCCACCAAGGAGAGCCATGTAACACTGACCTCCACAGTGGTCAGCTTGTAGTAACAGCTGGTGAAATTGGAGGGCACGGGCCAATATTCTCAATGCTTTGCTCATAGAAAATATTAGTATCAGAATAATCCCTCTGAAAAATATATTCATTGGCTAAAAATATTTTTGGAAACATAGATTTTATGAATAAATAGAAAATACATCTTAGTTATGTATTGTTAACTAAGGTTCTAACCAAGAGTGATATTTCAGAACTTTTCTGAGAGCAAACCAGTAGCAATCCTACACCACTATGTTCATTTCGTGAGCATATTTAAGTGAAAGATGCCCAGCAAAAGTCCTTATTCAGCAGGGACTACTCACAAAGAATTCCTGTTGTCAGCAGATTCTCTTTGACCCAGAATAAAATCTTCAAAACATTGCTTGTGGCTTTCTTGCTTATGGCAAGAATGCTAAAGTTTCAGAAAAAGCTCAGGGTTCTAGAAATGCCAGTTGACATACAAAAGAATAAGCACAAAGGAAAAACATAAGAAAAAAAACACGAAGAAAATGCATAAGATTCTATAGACCAATCAGCTCTTTTCTATAGTCATTTGAATTTTATTAGTTGTAAGTTAATCAGTGCATTCTAAAAACGTGAGGGCAAAATAGTATTATTAAGTAGCAAAAATTATGTAGTAATATGAAATAAAGGGGAACACAGTAATTAACAATGACTTGGAAATCTCTTCCTCTGTAGGATAAGTTGCCACTTATCACAAAATGAAGTAGTTTCTTGCAAAGAAGTTTCAATTTGGCAGTTCTAGGAGGTACTATTAGACTAAAGAACAATTTCTTATCCAAAACTTGCTTAAATCTGGTCTGTATTGCAAGACAGTTACAAGCAAACCCTCTTGCAATAGAAACATATTTCATATCATATGAAATGAGTTTATGAATTCTGGCCCATGCCTAGAAGGCAAATAACTACATCACTGAACCACCATGCTGTTATCACAACCACAAGTATTGACTGTTCACTTTCTCCAAAACAGAAGATTCAGTGAGTGCAGACCCTCTCAGAGGTGTTTCCAGGTCGTGTCAGAAGGATATTTCTGTTGTAATATTAGAAAACTAACACTGTATCATTAAACTAAATGGACCCTTAAACTCCTTTTGCTGTCATGAAAAAGGATAAATTGTAGAAAATGAGTAAATACTTTCTTGAAGTAAGGCCCATATATAGTTTTTTTTTACTTTGGTAAAGCATATTGCAATGAAGAAGTCTGGATTTACTAAAACACTTCATGTGTGAGATGTATCAATGCCACAGCTCCAGCATGAGTTGTATATTGTGTATTACATTATAGAAATGGGACAAGAGAAGGATGAAATTGTCTATCACTTGCTGACACCAAAATGTGGCAATTGACAGATATTCGTAGTATCTATATCCTCCCTTCTTCATGCCTGGCTTTGAAATATGAGCTATAACAATATTCAAATATGTCAGTATTTAACACTTGACCTAATCTTAGTGTATTTACTTCAGGACATCTGCACATGTAATTGTGTTTCTGTGGGATAAAGAAAGAGTTGAGAAATGCTTTTCTCTGACAGAAATCTGGCCAAAATTTGTCTTCTTTCCTGGTACTATAAGAAAAGCTCTTTGTATTTGATCACTGGATTAAGTCTTACCTTCAATTATTTGGCATATTGACTATATAATGGTGCAGGAATCATTTCTGGCAGTTAGTTTGGTCCAAACTTATGTATTCTGATCTTACATACCTACAGTAAATATTGAAAGTTTTACACATCAGCCAAAATACACTCAGTTTGATGTAGGTAGATTCATTTTCAATAGCCACTGACAGTTTATGACCAATCCACATTTTAGAATTTTTAGATGAACCTAAATCCAGAGTGCTGATTAAAATGGTAATATCTGTTTCCTTACCCAACAGAATGCAGATGATTTCCTCACCAAAGAAATTGTAGCTGGCTAAAGTGAGAATTCTGTGTTAAATGCTGAATGCAAAGGACATACAAATCTGGACTAAGACTTCTCAGAGCCTCTCTTTTCAGCTTTCAACTGAAATCAGCTGTTTCATAATCTTAGTGTAAATCTTCCACTATCTGTGTGAACATCAGACTACATAGCATGATAAAATAATTCACTATAATTATATTTCTTGACAGAACTAGGATTATTTATACATGACTACGTGTGTTTTATATAATTTTAAAATAAGAAATTGCTTTATTGGAACCATTTTCTTACTGGCATGCATAACCGTGTCATGATAAAGTGATAAACTGGATGGTCTGTCAACTGCCAGTTTGGTTGGGGTTTTTGTTTCATACACAGAAGTCTTAATGAAGAGAAATGTAGTCTTGCAAGAGGTTTCCTTGGATCTGAGAAATTCTGATTAGATACAAAAGCTTCACTGTCAAAGGCAAAGGAAAAAAAAAAAGAAAGAGTAGAGGCATCATTTTAGTGTTTTGGAAGCTACCAGTCTTTGAGCTTTGGGAGCACTTGCCAGCCTTTATGAGCTGCAATTAATGTTCCTAGTCTGAAACCTTTTTGTTCATTCATCCTGTATATTGCATGAATTTCTAGTCCCATTGTATTGAAAAAATAGACTCTTAAAGCCCAGAAAGATACAAAGAATGGTGACAAGGCTGGAAAAGGTTTTTTGTGTGTTTGCAGTAGGAATGGCTGAACCAAGTGGGCTTCCTTGGGCTGGAAGGAAGGTTACTGAGGGAGCTACAACAGAGATCCACAGGCTCATGGGCTGTACTGGGCAAGTGCTTTCCCAGTGTTTTATGCCATACCAGGATAAGATGACACCATGTGAAGCAATCAGATACCTGGTTCAAAATAAATGAAGATTTTATTTCAAATGTGCACCCAGGCTGTGGAGTCACTAATTTGATTCACAAGAGACTAAATTTTTTGGGAGAGTTTTGGTCATTTTTACCTAACAACCCACACTTCAGGTTAGAGAATTACTGACATTATCATTCCTGTTCATGTCCTGTCCACTTTTCTGCTTCCAAAGAGGTAGGAGACTGTGCTTGTGCTTGAGGAGAAGAGCCTTAATTTAAATTCACCAAAATCAGATAATCTCCACTGAATACTGTGGTCCAGAACACAATATCTACTTCAGCTCTTGATTGCTTTGGTTACAAATGATGCACAAGTGTGGTAAAAAGGTTGAGATTATTTTTCATTCAGCACTAGGATAGACATGACCATAGAGAAGAGCCCAGTGAAGCAGTATAGAATCATAGAGCAGCATGGCAAGACAGGTCATGGCTGTGCCTGCTGGCCTGGAGGTTGAGATCCACTCTGAGGTGAGCAAAGTCATGGCTGTCTAAAGGTCCTTCCCAAAAAACCAGGCCCAGTGAAGTTAGGCAGGTGAACACTGTGCACAAGTGAGTCAGAAATGCTTCCTGGGGCCAGTGAGGGGTGGTGACTGAGGGTGGCCACCCCACAGCTTTGTCCAGTCCTCTGCAAATGCTGAGGTGTCTGACTCTCACAAGGATGTCTCAGCATGCAAGACATTTGCTGAGAGCTTTTCTCAGATGCCAATTCACAAGCAATCAGCCAAAACGCATGGATAACTGATCCTGGTGCTCCTCAGTACCTCACAGTAGAAAAAAATCCTCTAAGTATTTAAACTATTTTCATCTTCCTCCCACTCTCATCTCCTCCAGATGTACAGCTTCAGCTGTATGACTTAGGGCATCTCTGCCTTCAGAAACCAGCATGGTAGAGATATGTGAAATGTAATTGGTTGTTTTTCTCCCTTGCCATGTTGGAGATTGGAAGGAGGTGGGTTTGTCTTGCATTCATTATCTTGGGATAAACAGTTGACGAAATCTTAGAAAAGACAAGACAGTTTGTTATTCTCAAATGAGTTAGAAATTGAGCTGAAAGGCAAGGCTTTCCCCAAGAATCCTGTGAGGAAAATATTATTGCACTTGTTTTGACAAGTGGGGAACTGAAATGAAATTATTTGAGCATCAAATACATCTGAAGTACTACTTTTTCCCATTACTGTGGACTGCATATATATTTCTCCAGTGCAAAGTGAGATTAAAAAGCTGCCAAATCAGAAGGTAGGGCCACTATCTCTGGTGGTATGAACTGATATATTTGCACTGAAGTAAGTGTCAAACTGGAGCCTGTGGTGTTATACACTTATTTTGTACAGATTGGGTGAAGTACAAGGTGCGAGGCAACAGGATCAGCACCAGATTCCTAAAGGAGCCAGAAACGTTACTTGGAATTTGGATCCACTTCAATGGTTAAACAGAGCCTGGAGAATTTCCCAAATCTCAGATACGGAAATGTTTGTATCTGCTAGGAGGTTACAGTCATTCACATTCAAGTTGTATTGGGTTGCTCTGGACCTAGGCTATGATACATTTCTGCGAGTGTGCATATCTTACACCACCTTCAGAGAATGAATGTGTGTCCCAAATTTTGTGAGCATTTCAAGCTAAAGAGATATCGGTGATCTACACATACAGATTATATATAAATATATACATAGCTCAGCAATCTAAAGCAGATCTCCTGTTAATAAGAGGCAGCTACTGGACACAGCAGTGCCGTCTATCCCCAGGTAGAATGAATATCCCCATATGAATATCCTGCATTGTCCTTAAAAGACCTTTTTCTTCCAGGGATATATTTTGGTGTGAGCTCCTCCACACAACTTTTTCTATTATCAATTTGTAGTCCCTAAATATTTATCACCTCTGTAGAGTATAAACAAAATAAAATGCAACACAGTACCAGATGCCTTCAAAGCTCTTGTATCTCCCAGCTGTGACATCTGAGTGTATTCAGTATCAATTATGAAATTTAGGTGGAAAGCACTATGGTCAGCAAGGCCAAAGAGGATTCAATTATTGCTACAGCTGCATTAAAGGCCCACCCATAAATTACTTAAGTGGACTCTAACAATTATGAAAACTAATGAGAATAATCTTAAATGGATAGGAACAATGTTATATAATTTTAACATTTTAATCATAAAAATAATATTAAAAAATCTTTTTACCACTGAAAAAGTTCTGGGTCCTCTGTTACCTTCAACTTGGTTGAATGTAATGACATAGCTGAAATGCTGGCAAAGTCGAAGTAAAGTTAAACACATCCGTTGTTTGCCATGTGTTTTGTCTTAAAGCCACAGTACTTTGGATGACAGAGTAAGAAAGCACATTACTGCAATGGCAAGAACGATTAACAGCAGACAAGAACTCACCTTGGCACTGATGACTAATCTTAAGTCTAGTGGACAGTGAAAGATCAGCTTTTCCTTTTCAGTGAAATTCTCCAAGCATGCTGAACTCTCTGACAGCACAAAACAAACGAGCAACATTTCTGAAAATACAAATATATACTTACTCTTCTTTAAAAGAGACAACTGGGATGTATTAAGTACAAAATAATTTGCCTCTGAAAATACATTGCTTTGTGTTATGGTAATCCTCTGACTTACCTGCAAAAAGTGGAACTGGATTCTAGGTGTAAAAATATCTTTCAAAGTCTTCTCAGGAGCTTAGACACAATTTACTGGTGAAATAAGACATGTAAACCTGCACTTGAGGTAGAATGTATGAACTGAGCACATACATTGCATCTATTGGCTCTTGCTGTATGGTCAATGACTCTGAAATTCGAGATTTTGAATGGAGGTTTAATGTGCGGGAATATGTGTCCTATTTTGGCAATCAATTTCAGACATTTGGATGAAAGTATAATTATAATTTAGCTCCAGAATTCAGGTTTGTCTCTAAATAAAGAAGACAGGAATGTGTTTTAATACATGTGTTTATGGCAAAACTCCCACTGAATTAACTGGAAGCAGGATCAAGGCCATAGTTTAGATAAGCAACAAAATGTGCCAGTGAAAGTACAGCACCCAAATGGAGCATTTCCAAAATTACATTTGTGAACGATTATTTTCTTCTCTTGGTACATGTGAATATGAATATCAAGCTGGCAGTAATGAAGACCAAGTCTATGCAAGACTCTGCTTTCTCTCCATTTGGTTCCTTCTATATTTTGGCAATTAACCTGGGGGAAGAGCGTTGAGAGTCACCTTTCACAGCAGTGTAAGGGGTGATGAGCAGCAATGTCTGTCTCTGTAAAACACATAGAGATGCTGGTCCTGTGTGTGCTGCCCACAGATATAGCTAAGAAAAAGTCATCCCAGATCAGTTATCTTTGAAAATGGTGAGTGAGAAATGAAGTGTATTTCTTTTCCACCCTCACTCAAGGATGCATTTCTTTTGGCTGATAATCATTCAGTATATTGTGCAACAAAACACCATCCTCTGTGATTGGCAGCAACATTTTGGAGTTTACCATTTTTTAGTTTGTAGTTTGGAGGGGCTTCAATCCACCTCTTTTGCCTTTTATCACAACCAACTGGACCGGTGCTGCCTGTACAACGTGCCAAGAAGTCACTGGGGAGGATAGCCTTGCACTACCACTCTTCATACTAAGATTTCCCAGCCATAAGGATAAAAACTGAACCAGGACAATTGGATCTTGAGCAAAGAACTCAGGCCAAGAGGGTAGCTGATCCCCATGAGGGAATATCAGGCTTAGAATACGTGATGTACTCTTAATAGCTTATTAACATAAGTACTATTTCCCTTCTGCACCAGAGTTTGCGCAAACATTTTGCCTTTGTTTAACCTGTTGCAGGATCAATATGCTTAGCCTGTGTAAGGCTATGTGCACCGGTATTTTCACCCAAAAGTATGAGAACCCCTTCCTTCTCAGTTTTATAAATTCATAATTTAAAAGTATTTGCATTTCCTTATTTAACTGGAAAGTTAAGCTGATATTCCCTTAGGTTTTCTAACCATGTACTAATGAAGGAATAAACATTCATCTGTAAATAGTTAATGAAAATATTTTTATTGCTTTTGATACCAATATCAGAGTCTCACACATGGCAGATTCCTGCCCTCTCTCTAAGAAGTGAGCTGGACGTAAGTCACATCTGGAAACACATTACTGGGTTTACAAACCTGAGACAAATTCACTACCTCTGCCCTTTCTAAAATGGTGATGTAGAGATCTTGGAGCAGATCCAAAACACAGGTAAATCAGTAGAAAAATATCTATTGACTTTCAGTGTAATTTTAGATCAGGCCAGAGGCAAATATGAGTGTGCCCAGTGATCTCCTTCATAACATTAATGAAGAAAGACAACATGAATATATCTTATTGTAAAACAGATTGCTAAAGCCTAAATTGCAGCACGCATTGCTTTACTTAAAATTTGCTCAATTGTACTTCATTCTTAGGTCCTGTGAAGGGGAGGATTGGGATACCTTTTGAATGCCAGTGTATTTGAATGTGCATTTGCCCCTGAACAGGGATCTTCACAGAGAATGATATTTTCATCCACTGCTGCTTTTGCTAGTCTTAAATCCTTTAAAACTTGTGCTTCGGGGTTTCGGCCCATCTTGAACAATTAGAAATCAACTTGGCCCTTAGTCCAAGGCAGCAAACAAGACCACTTCGCACCTTCTTATTTTTCCTCTCCACTGGCCACTGTCATGGACACAGCAGTAGCCTAGAAATACCTGAGGCTTCAACCAGCAGGACAGCTCCTCTGTGTCTCCTTAATAATCCATTTTTCATTCTATTACAATGTAAACTGTATTTGCCTATTGCTGATATTTTCACAGCAACAGCTGCTACTGAAATCAGGCATCTCATTTCCAAAGGCATTTCGGGGGCTGGGGCAAAAAAAAAGCACCAAGGAAAGGCAAGCATTTTGACTCTCCTCCTGGCTATCTGGAATGGAGAACTGGATGATGCTTTGCATCATCTCAGAAAAAGAAGCAGGAAAGGACTTCAGCCTGAAATGTGTGTGGCCAGCACCAGTTGGCCCCCTCAGGCAGAATTAGATAAGATGCAGCTGTAGCTGTCCCAGCTGCATAGTTCCCTTTTGGCATTAAATGCATGGGCAGTGAACTTACCAGGCTGGAAGGTGGATGGAATGAAGATAAAACATAAGGAGGAAAGACTAAATAAAAGCACTGATCAGTGGCAAAGCATTACAATCACATTACACACTCCATAACAGGGGATCAAAGAGTTGCATATTACATTATTCCATTCCCGAGGAGCTTTTCTGTACAAGGAAATGTCTGTCTTCTCTCTGTCTTCCCTTTCAACCCTGTCCCACTTTATGAATACTCTATTATTTTTTTTTCTCTACTAAAAAAAAAAAAAGTTTACACGCTGCAGAAAAGAAAGTGTGGACCTTTGTTATTAATGTCGTAGAAATACAAATATGTCCACCTAAGAAAGGAGTCTTCATTAACTCCCACAGCCCAGAAAATTAAGGCACGGCTCATCAGGATCTGTGCTTGCTGTTGGCTAAATTGCAAGGGACTAGTTGAGTTGCTGGGGTTCATAATGCTGATAGAGCGGTTTCCACGTGAATGAAGGATAAACAGCGATTAATTTCAGCCAATAAATAATGGTTTGAGGCCCACATTGAAAGAGGAACAATTACTTTTCCATTTTTCCTGCCAAATGAGCTGATAAGAGAAAACAGGGGAGTTGGCCACGTAAATCAGTCTTAATTTTATCTTCCCCATTAAAAAGCAGCCATTAAGACCATCTTCGGCTCATTTCATCCTCTTCTTGTTTCACTTTTTCAATTTGCACAAAAGGGGGGAGTTTGCTCGTCATAAAATTTCACTTTGGCCAACCTATCATTTGCATCTGAGCCAATAAATAGCAATTAGCATAAACATTTAAATCAGGAACTGGAACAAATTCTTGTTCCCCCAGCAAGCTGTTAAATTACTGTATTTCACTATATATAAGAAGCATTAGAAACAGGATCTGCAGGGCACAATTATCCCTTTCAAACAAGACATGCTTGAAATAAAAAAAGAAGAGAACTACCTTGCTGGGCAACCTTCTTGCTTGTGGTCAATGAGCTTAATCAATGCAGGGAGAAGGTGTTCTGTTAATGATGTTCAACAAAGCCTTCTTTCAAGCTTTTCATCCAAAGGGATTTATTTGATCTTTATCCAAAATATATTCCCCAGGAATTAATTTAATTTGCGCTGATGTTACATCATCAAAATTAATTTTTTCTCGTCTATTTTTCTCCACTATGTTAAAATCTACATATCTTTACATCCCGGTGAGCCTGATCTTTGCAAGTGTTGCTTTCTTGAAGCATGTTAATTCCATCAACACACATCCAGTGAGCATGACTCTAACTGCTTATTATGTGGTAGATCAGCAATAACTCTGCAAAAATGCCAAAATAACTCCAGTGGGGGCAAACCACTCAAAACAGGCTAAGGAGGCTCAAGCAGACGCCTTTTTTAGACACATTCTTTGTCATTTGCAAGAATATTTCAACTCTTATGGAATATTTTTCATCCTCATAGACTAAAAAGAAGACAAAAAGAAAATGGAACTATTCCCATTTTGCTGTTGGGGAACCTATAGCACAGACATGAAATGACTTGCAAAGGCCATACAGGAATTTTATAATGCAGTCACAGTTGGCACTTGGGCCTCAGTTTTACACCTTGTTCTAGGTTTAACTCTTTCCAATGAATGTGCTGAGAAAATTGATGACAGATATGAGAAAATTCTCCCTTGTGGTTATCTGGGCTCCTTCTGGACATGAGCCATAGACATTGCTATCTGAAAGGGAATTGTTTTGGAGAAAGATGACACAGCAGGAAACCTTTTTATGCAGAACTGTATAGGTTACGTAGCATCTCCAAGTAATTTGATGTAATTGTCTACACTAATTTTGCACAGTATAAGCTACTGATGAAGATGGCTTCAATTGTGGTTTGGGTTTTTTTAGACTGGAGTGTTGGTTGGGAGCCAGTACAGTGAAAAGAAGAAGAGGGATAAAAATTAATACAAAAGGAGCAGCAAAACAGAGATTTTGCTCAGGTGTTCAAGAATTTTGAAGTGCTGGCTGGGGACAAATGTTGAATCTCTACCAGTGTGCTGCTGCAGTCGCTGTCTGTCCTTTACCTTTTATCAAAAGCCCTTCACTCTTAAGGAGAATCTGCATTGAAACGTCTGTGGGACAATGTAGCAGAAGGCAGTTTTTTCTGTTGAGCTTTAGAGAGCAACAAAAATAATAATTAAAAAAATGCTATTATACTATGTATAATTTCTGTGTCATTGCACAAAAATAGGGGGAAGTTCCCAAGACTTTGCTCTCACCTTATCCCATCGAATGCCAATCCTTGCTCGTCAGCCTCCTGTAATTTTATCCCAACTCACATTCACATAACAGACAGGATTCCATCTTTTATCTCCCGTGAAATTTTGATTGTTTTGTATTGATTGCCTTGTTGGAGGCTTGTAGTAAAGTAGGTTGAATTCTTTCTACATTTTTCTTGGTACTAACAAGTAAAATGTTATCAAACACAAGAATATGGGAAGAGAGTAAGTATTATTATCCCCTTTTTATGAACATAAAAACTGAGGGCTGATTTACAGACAGAAGTGTATTATTTAACTGACCAAGTTAATTAAACCACTTTAGTGAAACTAATACAAAAATCTCTTCAGAATCTTATTATGGTTTGGAAGAGGTTACATTGTCATAAAAGTCACTTGAAAAATAATATGCTAACATCCATGTGGTGCATTATCCCAGGCTGATTAAATTATTTTTAAAGTAGAGATGACACCATTTCTTGGTGTAAACAGAATTTGTAAATCATGATAGGTTCAGTGGTTTGATATAAGGCCACAGAGTTGCAGATTCGTATCCAAGACCTGCGTTCACAAGGTTTGTTAATATGATAATTTTCTACTTTATGGAACAGTTTACAAATAGATCCATTGTATCACCCTGGGATTTTTCTCTTTCCATTTCCATAAAACAATTATGCCCATTTCTTAGGAATGTTTCTGTTTTTAATTTAGCTGGATAATAAACACAGGTGAAAAGAAATACTAAAGTATTCCTAAATTATCAACAATAAACATTAGCTTTATTTTAGAAAGAGTTTATCAAAGAATCTGACATTTAGTTATAAAATTCAGAAGTACAGTTTTACAAATGGATGGGCTGATATCTTTGTAAGTAAGTAGATTCAATTCTGGATATTCTTTGAGCTCCAGAACATCTTTGAAGAACGTAAGGTTTGTCCGCTTGAAAAGTGCAAGAAAAAAGTGGAAGAAATAATCTACCAGTGTGTCCAGTACTTCAAATTTAATCAGATCTGTAATACTGCAGTAATTGCAATATTGTGATTTTACATTCCAGCACTCAGAAACACAGGTGACAGAAATGGGAGCAGTACTGGGACTTGATAGACAACATGAGATGTCCAAGAAGTATTGCTCGGAATTTTGCTTTGTGTTTAACAGGATTTAGGAGTGTGAAACGAAGAGGTCAAGTCATATATTCTAGCAACATTTAGCAAAAATTGCAGTGGCTATTTTTTGAGAGTAAATATGAGCATCACCATGAAATCAATTCAAACAGAAGAAATTGTATCTAGTTTTATGAAACTGCTTAAGGTCTTTTGAAACTTTCTTGAAATGCAGACTGAGAAGGACTCTATCAAAGTCCCAGATTCACTATCAGCTTCATGGTGTCTGAATTACAATTCAATCACTAGTTATGAAATTGACATTTTATTTATTTATAAAATGTTTTTATTATGTTAATTGATTTATAATTACACAGTGCAGAGACTAGTAATTTGATGAAATAACTTAAGCTTTATTCAGTGCCAGTCACAGTTTCTTGAAAAAATATGGATTGACAGATAATAATCGTTTCACTCTGTAGTTAGTAATTTTTTACATGCAAATGAAACACAAAGTACATACAAGATGATAAAATATTTTAAAAAATAATACCTCGATCTCAAGGAGCTGGCCTTTCTTTTATCTGAATTAAATTTGTAGTGCAAAGAAACCACATATTTTGGTAAGAAAGTGGGGAAAAACTAAAATTCTTTATTCATTTCTTCCAGTCTGAGGTATTATGGATATTATATAGAATGGGGGAGAATGTGGAAATCTAAATATTAAGTTGATGTTGTAAGTTTTCAAATCATTCTCAAAATCTATCCTAGTCCATGACAAACCCTATATTTCATTAATAAAGTGAAAAAATAACTGGCACAACCTAGGGAATATTCAGTATGATAACCAGATATGAAAACTTTGGTGATGCATTGCTCCCCTGAAAACATAAAGGTTTTAAAAAAAAAACTATTAGTCCAATGCAGACAACTGCTGAAATAAATAAAATCTACTTAAGGCCTGTTGCTTTTCTGCGGTGGAGAATTCCTGGAGCCATTGAAAGGAAAATGGAAGCCACAGGCCTGGAATGTGTATTGCTGTTTCCTGCCAGGCTGTGGGTGCGCGGTGGCAGCCAGACGTATGTCTTTCCTTCTCCTGCAGATGCTCCTGTCATTCTGGGTCAGGAGGAAGCAGACTGCACTGGCATGGCAGACAAAAGAGGTTTAAAGGAGCCTTGCACAGAGAAGTTTAGCTTTTTTAATTTGGGAACTGAATTAGGCTGTTGCCCACTGTGATATCTATATCTGTGCCTTTTGCTGGAAAGCAAATATTCCCATGGGATTACAGAATGGTTAAGAGAGTCTTGTCCTAGCACGGCACTTGGACACACTGTTTCTTTTATCTGACATTGAATTTGATCCTTTTTCAGGGGCTCTTTATTCACTTTCTATAAAAATACTTCCAAATGAAATGTTTCAGAAGCAAAGGACAGTATGTTCTCCCAAAGATGAAAATAAAATTTTAAACATTTGTGGTTTTTTTAATTTCTGCTTTGCTTTTTGCTTATTTTTCCAGCTGTGACAGTTTAATGAATTTGACATGAATTTTAAAGTATTTCACTGAGCAATTTTTAAAATTCTTCTGGCAATTGAAGATTGAATTTAAGGGCTTTATGCTGTTGTGGAAAAACCCTAATTCTGTATGTGAGTGT